>JAMYWD010003583.1:0-25000 GCA_028583415.1 Protea cynaroides | reverse complement strand
CAATATAATTTTTAAAATTTTCAATTTATAATATGAGGGGTAAAACTGTATTTCAACAATTTTAGTGATTTCCGTCAGTTAAGTGGACCTAAGTGATGTTTCCGCAATCTTGTGAGTGTAGATGATGTTAACAATCCTTGATGGGGTGTAGATGAAATTTTTTCTATAATAAAATACAGCGAAAGTCTTAAATTAAATGAACTGAGTACTTCTATTGATAAATAAATAAAATATCAAAAGTTATTCTCCACACCAAAACGTAATTAATATCCTTACATCACTTATAAATCCAACTGAAAATAAATTTGTTCGAGAAGAGACGGAAGGAAGGAACCCCAAAACCCTGATCTGACTGACAGCTAAAGGTAGGTAGCCGACTAACGTTGACAAGTTCACTGTTGGAGGAAGCCAATGTCCCGGGGTCCCAGGGACTCATTCTGACTGAAACAAGGGGTGGCTGCTGGAAGGAGGGTGGTTGTAGATCAGCGCTGGCTTCTGAAACCAACTGGATCGACGGGTTTCACAACTGGAACTGGCTATGGCTTTCAAATCGGAAGGTATGCGGGCCTAGGAACTGGATATGCATCTATAACTCTCTAGGGGGGAGTGTAAATAACAGTTCCACATCGGTTAACTGAGATCGAGGATGTGTCTTCATATAATCCAAATAAACACCCTAGAGATACACGCAGAAAGGGCACTCGCATGAAGCATCATGCTCGTCCTCTCTTGCTTGCACGTCCAAAGCAGCCACTCCACCGTACACTGGAGCATTCAGGTAATCCTCCATTGTATAACCTGCATCAACATCTAAAAACATGTATATATATACAGGGGTGAGCTCACAACCTAACTCAGTTAGAGAATTAGACAATGCAACAAACATATGCATAAGTAACATTCACATCATGGTCTGGTTTTAAGTTTGCAATGTGCTATAGAAAGGATTGGCGACCACCGCACGTCTATACATGAGTGTATGAAGCCGCCCAATGGATCAAACACCACTATCGTCCCACGTGGACCCACCATGGAATAGAGATAAAGCTAAGGCGTCCAGATCAAACACTAGTAACACCTCCCCTGATACTCTACCCATACCAACACGTAAGCCCCTATTGGCGAGGCCTTGCAAACTGGCCTCGCAACTAACCAATCTTATATGTCATCACAGTAGGCCCTATCCCAGCACAACTCCCTATGGCATAGAGATACAGCTAGAGTCTAGTGGCCAGGCTGGAGACCACAGTGCCACTTCCTCCCCCTGATACCCTACCCGCACCAAGCATGATAAGATAGAACGATACGAAAGGTGCTTGTGTGAGGAATGATCCCAGACCTCCAGTACTTCCCATTCCACACACCAATGAAAACAATCACATGCCACAGTCACATCCTAGCATAGCAAGTATGCATGAACAATAATAATAACTGAAAATAAAAGATGACATGCGAGTATGCACAAACATCATAACATAGAATCATGGTTATTAACAACGATTTACTGATTATTAAATCATTAGGGTTTAGGTCCGATTCCCTTACCTGACGCTTTTTTGATAGCTCACTCCGCGTCACAACGTCCAAACGTGCTATCACAAGGTCCTTCACAATGTTAGGTTTAATTAGGATAGTTTTTCCTTAGATTTACGTTGGTCGGAAAACCAACTAAGTCAATAACACTCTTCACAAAGCAGACCGGTCACAGGTACCGATCGCAGCACTATGGGAAAAAGTGCGATCGGTATGGTCAACCAGTCCCCACAGACTAGTCTCCGGGAGGTACCGGTCACAGTACTGGTCGCATATGGTGTGACCGGTATGGTCAACCGGTATGTCTCCGGAAGACCATACATCCGGTTCTCGCCTTTCGTCGGTCACCCCCTATTGATCCTAGGGTTTCTCCTATACATTTTAGGTCTGAGCACTGAGTTAGTTTCCAACTCAATTCAAGTCCTAGTTTCAATGATCTTCAACCTAGAACTTGAATCTAGGGTTTACTGACTAGATTAGGGTTTGACGGCAAAATAGGGTTTAGATCAATACCTCGTTTTGCATGGTATTGATCCAAACATGACTAACCATCCTAGAATGATTAAAGTAGAGGAAGGTTTAAGCACTTGACTTGCGGTAATGTGTTCTTCGTCGAACGACAATGGCGGCTCTTCCCTTTCCTTCCTAGCTTCTTCTCCTTCTTCAGCCTCTTTCTCCTCTTTAGGGTTTGTAAGGATCAATGAGAGAAGTTTTAGGAGGTTTAAGGGTCCTTATATAGGCTAGGATTAGGTTTAGGAAGCCTCCTAACATTAGGAAAGTCCTTCGGTTCAAAATTTGGAAAGTGAGACCCGCAGAGATCCTTTTTCGGATCCAAGTCTACGCAGGCTATACCAGTCGACCATCAACCGGTACCATAGACCGGTACCATCGATCGATATCCAATTTTTCATACTTGAATTGGTCTGATTGGTCCGATTTCATACCTGGTTGTCATCCACTCGTCCCGTTTGGTCCAGTGATGATTGGAAAACCTGTTACGACATGAATTAAAGGTTTAGATCGGATTCATGGAGTGCGGGTCTTACAACTCCTCCACCCTTAAAAGAAATTTCGTCCCCGAAATTTGCATGTAGGTTTCACAACTCCCCCACCCTTAAAATAAATTTTGGCCTCAAAATTTGAACATACCTTGGTCGTCAAAAAGGTTAGGGTATTCCTTGCGCATTGCGTTCTCTTCTTCCCAAGTAATTTCTTCTACATCTTGGCTTTTCCAATGCACTTTCACATAATGGATATCCTTGCTTCAGAGATGTTGTACCTTTTGGCTTGTGAGCATCACATGTACTACTTCAAATGTCAAGTCCTCTGTCAAGTCTGGTGGGTCTGCTGTCAAGATATGCGATGGATCCCTGACATAGTTTTTCAATAAAGAAACATGGAACACATCATGAACGCTTGACATGGATGGTGGTAGAGCCAGTTGATATGCCACATTGCCACGTCTGGTCAAAATCTCGTATGGTCCCATATACCTGGGGCATAACTTCCCCTTCTTACCAAATCGTTTCAGACCTCGCACCGGTGATATCTTCAAGAACACTTTATCACCCACTACAAACTCCAAATCTCGACGTCTGTTATCAGCATAGTGCTTTTGTCGAACTTGAGCTGTCTACACTCTTTCCTTGATTTGATCATTCACTCGACAAGTTTCTTCGACGAACTCCAATCCTACAATCCTTCTTTCTCCCACCTCATTCCATAACAGAGGTGTACGACATTTCTTCCCATAGAGTGCCTCATATGGAGCCATTTCTATCGTAGCCTGGTAACTATTGTTATAAGCAAACTGGATGAGCGATAGCTTCTCATCCCAAGCTCCCTTGAAATATAGGGCACACACTCTGAGCATATCTTCTAAGATTTGAATAGTTCTTTCTGACTGACCGTCAATCTGAGGGTGAAAAGTTGTACTAAACTTCAACTTGATTCCCATAGCTTTTTGTAATCCTTCCCAGAACTTTGATGTAAAATGGGGATCTCTGTCAGATACTATACTTTCTAGGACGCCATGAAGTCTGACTATATTATCTACATATAGCTTGGCTAGCTTCTCTATGGTATACTGAGGTCTGACCGTGATAAATCGAGCTATCTTGGTAAGTCGATTGACTATAACCCATACTGCATCCATTGACCTTGGTGTCAAGGGTAGGCCAGTGATGAAATCCATTGTGATACAATCCCACTTCCATGCTGGCTCTGATAGTGGTTGTAGCAAACCTACGGGTCTCTACCTTTAAGCTTTAACTTATTAGCAATTCAGACATTGAAATACGAACCGAGTTACATCCACTTTCATACCCCTCCACCAATATAATCTTCTTAAATCATGGTACATCTTGGTGCTTCCTGGATGTACCGAATATGGGGTGTAATGAGCTTCTATCATAACTCGATCTCTGATATTTGAGTTCTCACTCTCAAGTATTCATAATCGTCCACGATACCTGAGTACCTTGTTTGAATCAAAGGTAAAGTCAGGATTACTTTTACCCTTCTCTAGATCTTCTTGCACAGTCTTGAGGTGTGGATCCTGTAGGAGTGCTTCTTTGACCTCATCTATTAGATCCGATGAGATTTTCAAGGCTGCGAACGTCAATGTAAACTTATGAATTAAGCCCTGTTCCATTGGATCTCCTGTAGTCTCTAATATAAACTCTTCATCATTCTCTATTGAGCTTGAGGCTGCAGCGCACTATGCAACATTTGTGCTAGGTCCTGCCTCCAGTTTCAATGCCCACTTTCTGCTTAGGGCATCAGCCACAACGTTTGCCTTATCCGGATGGTACTGGATGTCACAATCATAATATTTTAATAGCTCTAACCATTTTCTTTGTCTCATATTCAGGCCTTTCTGAGTAAAAAGGTATGTTAAACTCTTGTGATCCAACTTAATCTGAAACTTCTCACCATAAAGGTAGTGCATCCAAGTTTTGATTGCGTGAATGGCCGCTACTAACTCTAGATCATGAGTAGGATAACTCTTCTCGTGCTCTTTCAACTGTCTTAATGCGTAGGCAATCACCTATTCTCCTTGCATCAACACACATCCAAGACCCAACCCTGAGGCATTCGTATATAGGGTAAACGGCAAACCTGGTGCGGGGATGGTCAAGATAGGTGCAGAGACTAGTCTTGACTTCAAAGTATGAAAGAACTTCTCACACTCATCTGTCCATATGAACTTTTCTCCTTTCTTGGTTAGTCTGGTAAGTGGAACGACTATTCTTGAGTAGTCTTCCATGAATCTTCTATAGTAACCAGCCATTCCAAGGAAACAATGAATCTCTGCAACTGATTTCAGTGCATCCCATCCTACTATAGTTGCGATCTTGCTTGGATCTACCTTGATACCGTCTGTAGATACTACGTGACCCAAGAAGGCCACTTCCCTCAGCCAAAACTTACATTTCTTGAACTTGGCGTAAAGCTTCTCCCTTCTCAGCCGTTGTAGGGCTGCTCTCAAATGTGTTGCATGAGTCTCCTTGTCCTTTGAGTAGACCAAGATGTCATCAATAAATACGATGACCGAAGTGTCCAACATGTCATGAAACACTCGGTTCATTAGTTCCATGAATGACGCTGGGGCATTAGTCAACCCGGATGACATTACAAGGAACTCATAATGCCCATACCTTGTCCTGAAAGTAGTCTTCGGAATATCTGCTGCCTTGATCTTCAATTAGTGATACCCTGATCTAAGATCAATCTTCGAGAAAGCCTTTGCACCCTGCAACTGATTAAACAGATCATCGATCCTAGGCAAAGGGTATTGGTTCTTGATGGTTAACTTATTCAGCTCTCGGTAGTCGATACATAGTCGTACACTACCATCCTTCTTCTTGACAAACAATACAGGTGCTCCCCATGGCGATATGCTTGGTCGTATAAAACCCTTATCTAGTAGTTCTTGTAGTTGGGTCTTCAACTCCTTTAATTCAGTAGGGGCCATCCTGTACTGTGCCGTAGACACCGGCGCCGACCCTGGCATAAGGTCTATCACGAACTCTGTAGCCCTATCTGGAGGTAGACCTGGTAGATCTTCTAAAAATACATCTGGAAACTCTTGTACCACATCTAGATCTTCCATATTTGGCACCTCTACAGTGAGGTCGACTACAGACACTAAGTACCCCACTCCTCCCTTCTCTGAGCATTTCTTAGCTTTTAGGGCAGAGAGGATCAGCTTCCACTTCCTAGGTAACTTGGTTCCAGTAAAGCTAAACTCCTTTCCCTTATCATCTTTAAACACAATTTTTCTTTCACCACATAATAAGCTAGCTGAATGATGGCCTAGCCAATCCATTCCCAAGATGACGTCAAAGTCTACCATCTCAAGTTGAACCAGATTTGCTTCTACATTTTGGCCCTCAATACTAATTGTACACGGCCCATAGTATTTATTCAACGCCACTTCTACTCCCAACGGAGAGCGAACTATCAAGCTTGGGGTTAAATACTTGATAGGTAACTCCATTCGCTTCCCAAAAGACATAGAAACAAAGAAGTGTGTAGCCTCAGAGTCAAAGAGTACTCTAGCGGGTACACCAGCTATATTTACAGTTCTTGAAATTAATTATCCCTTATGCTCACACACAACAAAATAGTAAGACAATTAGTAAGGGACGTAATCAAACCAGTAACCACATCAGGTGATGCGGCTGCCTCCTCAGTGGTGACTGCAAATATCTTTCCTTACTGTGGCAGTTGCTTCTTAGGTAGAGTACAGGTCCTTGCATAATGACCCAATTGCTGACAGTTGAAACATTTGACATTTGGGTTCTGTCCAGCAAACTATGACGGTGGTGGTGCAGTAGTATTCCTTGCAGGCACCACAGCAGACTGAGCCCTGTATGGGCGGAATGGTCTTGTATTCCCTCCACCTGAAGTCTCAGTGGCGGGCTTATTCAGTCCCCTATTTTGAGCAAAGAAGCTGTCTCTTTGGCTAGATTCAATTACCCTAGCAATCTGTACAGCCTCATTGTACACTTTCTTCTCGAAACCCAAGACGTGCTCTCAGATACTTCCTCGTAATCCCATGGTAAACCTACGGGTCTTGGTTTCTTCTTCTTGCATGCTTGCTGGAGCGAAGAAAATGAGCTCTTCATACCTCTGCTGGTAAGCATCAACAGTCGACTGGATTTATTGCAGGTTCAAGAATTCCTTCTCCATTTGGTCACGAAAACTCTTCGGAAAGTACTTATCAAAGAAAACTCCTTTGAATATTTCCCAATTGATCTGAGTGTGCCTTGTCTCCAAGTATGTCCGGGTAGATTTCCACCAGGCATTTGCATCTTCCTTGAGCATGTGCGTAGCGAATAGCACCTTTTCATCCTCCGTACAAGTCATCAGAAAGAAGTTCTTCTCCAATTCACCAACCCACGACGCAGGCCACAGTGGTTTCCCTGGTTTCCTTGTGAAAGTAAGGGGTTTCAGTTTCAAGAACCTATCCACCGCTCGGCTTAGGTCATTCTGCCCCTGTGCATTCATTCCATACCATGGTGGTGGGTACAGATAGATCCCTTGATAGGCAGACGACGTTGGAAATTGGTGTGGTGGTTATAGATTCTGTCCTTGGCCCATCGGTCCAGTACTACCATCCATTGGCAGTGTGGTGTCATTTCTTCCAGACTCAAGCATACCTTCTGTAGGGATATATCCTGGTGGCCTGAACATCTTCAACATCTCGTTCAAGAAAACTTCTGCTGAGCTTCCATCTAATAAACCAGATTCATCACAATAGTCTCAGAGTTATTGTGAGGAGGTCCTGGCAAATTTGTTGGTGCTCTGGGACTCTGCCTTTCTCCCCCTTTCGGGTTCACATTTTGCTCATCAATAGCTCCTGTTTCCAGGTTGTTCTCATCTTGGCACACCCTGGAGTGGTGATGCCTTCGTGAGCCTCTACGACCGTTTCTGCCTACCATCTCAGATTAGTTTTTCCCTGCTTGGATTTGAGAAGAAGACATAACACACGAGGTACAATCGAATAGTCATAATAGTATTAGTCTTTAACAAGTTCAAGGTGAAAAATTGTAACAGAAACTTAAATCGAAATTTTTACAAATTTTTCCCAAAATTTTCTGGGTTTCCATTAGTTGTCCGGTTGCAACATACCAGTCGCGGCACTGTATAAGGTAGTGCGACTGGTATGTCCAGGCGGACAAACTCTCAGAGTTCCCGAGGGGTACCGGTCGATGTACCGGTCGCAACCCTATAGAAAATGGAGCGACCAGTATAGTCGACGGGTCAGAATTTTTCTCTGACTGAGAGGTACCGGTCGATATACCATGGGGGTACCGGTCAGCTGGTATGGGCAAAACCATCGACCGGTATGCCCAGAATACTCTTTAAAATTGGGAAAAGTGAGATTTTTTTCACTTTTCCTTTCTTCTTCCTCTCTGGTGGCGATTCCTCTCTGGCTTGGTGAGTTGCTACAGTTCGACCAATGGTCTTAGAAGCTATTTACTTCCGATCAAGACCTTGAACATCGCCTCCAAGTAAGTTCCTTCCTTCCATTCTTCCTTTTTACAACGTTTCTTCATGGTTTCATGCCCAAAAACTAGGTTTTTCTTACTTTAGAAGATTCTAACCGTAGGAACTCTTTCCTTTGGCTTAGAAAGGGTTTAGGAAACCTTTATGAGCAAAAGCCCTCAACCAATTTGAAGTTCCACCGTATGGTTTTTCTAAAAAATCAAATTTTTAGGTTTTTGGTAAAAATCGAATTTTTCTTGTAATTTCTAAATTCCTTGATTGTTTGATGGATGCTTAGTTTCCATGAGGTGTTAGAGGGTTACGTAAGTCCTCCTCCCCAGATTTTGGGTGAGTTCGAGGCTTTTGCTTCCATTACTGTCGTTATGCTGCCAAAGTTTTGGAAATTCTAACCAATTCTCATTATTTTGTCTTTGTTTTGTAGTTCAAATGTCTCAACGCAGAGGTGCTGGCAAACATGCCTTTGGTCTTGGCATGAACCGCCCGCATCTGCCTATTTCATAGCTCGATGAGTGGTGGTTTTGTTCTGAGGCGGCGCAAGCCCACTTTCCTTGGTTTGAAGAGAAAAATATTGAGTCGGGGCGATGGGTGAACCTAGAGCAGCTACAGCGGTTTGATGTTGAAGCAGCTTTTGGTAGACTCGTGTGGTTACCCATCATTACATGCACGGTGACTACCCGCCCCAACCTTGTTAAACATTTCTATGAAAACTTGGAGATAGAGGGAGATGTCAATGACTTCAGCCGAGGCAGGGAACTCCGCCACTAGCTACGTCAAGGGTGTCCCCATCTCCTTCGACACTCACCAGCTTGTCGATCTCCTAGGGATTCCCAATGATGGTGACTTGGTCTACTGTGCCCCTAAGATGAAGGGCTTTCTCCCTGATGTCTGCGCCAGGAGGTTTCAAAGCAGATCCTTAACCCAGGAGTGCCCCTGAAAGCCGCAAGCTTGAGGCTTGCTCCCCGGGTATATTGTCGCATCATCCAGCACGACATCGTTCCTCAGAGCGGCCACTACAGTGAGTTGTCCCAGCTCACATAGTACTTGACCTATTGCGTCTGCACTGGGGAGTGGGTCTGTCTCCCCTACATCATTATTAGGACCATGCATCAGGCTACTCTGCCCGATCAGGCCAGTAACCTTCCATATGGCCGACTCATCACTACTCTTCTGCAGCGCTTACGGGTGGACATAAGGGGTGAGACGGCAGTTGAGGACACCATGACCTTTGACATTGACTGGGATGCCATTCTCCGGATGAGGATGGACAACCTGCTGATCAGTGATGAGGAGTTAGAGGCTCATCCTCGTCCACTCAGGAGGGTAGCAGCCGTGGTAGCAGCAGCAGCAGCAGCCAATGCGGCTCATGCAGAAGAGGTAGGGGATGATGATGAGGGTGACGATGATCAGATGGAGGACGTTCCAGCACCAGCACCACAGCCCACACATGCAGCGGGACCATCTCAGCCTCCTCCCGATATCATGATGGGTATGTTCATTGATATTTGAGATGTCCAGCGGGAGATGAGCTGTGACCTAGGGCGCCTTACTGGTAGCCTCAGAGTCACACAGGAGCAGGTGCACTGGCTCAGGGTAGCCTACGAGCGTGACTATGACATCACGGACCCCAATCCTCCTATGCCCCCATCCCCATGATAGTTCATTTATTTTCTCTCTCTCACAGAATGGTTTATATATCAGGGTAACTGTCCGGCTTGTGGACTGTACCCTGTGGCACCATTAACTTATCACTCTTTGGATGTTTTTATGATTATATAATTTTTCTTCTTACTTGTTATAGAAAATTATGATCAATCTGCTTGTCACTATGGTTTTCTCACTAGAGCATGTCTATTTATTAATTCCACCTTTATTATAGTATATTATGCTCTTTCGTATTTAGTCTCAGGCATCAAACAGGTGCTTAGGGTGTATTTTTATTAAGACTTAAATTCTTCCAATCTTAGTTCATCGACTCAGTTAAGTACAAATATGGTCTGTTGGACAGAGCCTAAGAGCTCTGATACCAAGTTGTCACACCCCAATTTTGGCCGAACTAGAAGTGTGAGTGAACCGTCACTGAACTAACGGTTCACACCAGGATCTCTATAAGACCGTGTCCACTCATACAAACCATTGCACATAACCATAATCAGAATATAATAAAATACAACGGAAGACTTAAATTAAATGAACTGAGTACTTCTATTGATAAATAAATAAAATATCAAGTTATTCTCCACACCAAAACATAATTAATATCCTTACATCACTTTATAAATTCAACTGAAAATAAATAAAATAATCCAAATAACCACACTAGAGATATACGCAGAAACGGCACTCGCATGAAGTGTCATGCTCGTCCTCTCCTGCTTGCACGTCCAAAGAAACCACGCCTCCGTACACTGGAGCGTTCAGGTAATCCTCCACCATATAACCTGCATCAACATCTAAAAACATATATATATACAGGGGTGAGCTCACAACCCGGCTCAGTAAGACAATCAGACAATGCAACAAACATATGCATGAGTAACATTCACATCATGGTCTGGTTTTAAGTTTGCAATGTGCTATAGAAAGGATTGGCGACCACCGTAACTCTATACACGAGTGTGTGAAGCCGCCTAATGGATCAAACACCACTGTCATACCACATGCACCCACCATGGAATAGAGATAGAGCTAAAGTGTATGGATTAAACACCGCCAACACCTCCCCTGATACTCTACCCAAACCAACACGTAAGACCCTATTGGCAAGGGCTAGCAAACTGGGCTCGCAACTAACCAATCCTATATGTCATCACAATAGGCCCTATCCCAGCACAACTCCCTATGGCATAGAGATAGAGCTAGAGTCTAGTGGCCAGGCCAGAGACCACAGTACCACTTCCTCCCCCTGATACCCTACCCGCACCAAGCATGCTAAGACAGACCGATACGAAAGGTGCTAGTGTGAGGAATGATCCCAGACCTCCAGTCCTTCCCATTCCACAAACCAACGAAAACAATCACATGCCTAACAGTCACATCCAAGCATAGCGAGTATGCATGAACAATAATAATAACTGAAAATAAAGGATGACATGCGAGTTTGTACAAACATCATACCATAGAATCATGGTTATTAACAACGATTTACTGTTTATTAAATCATTAGGGTTTAGGTACGATTCCCTTACCTGATGCTTGTTTATAGCTCGCTCCGCGTCACAACGTCCAAATGTGCTATCACAAGGTCCTACTCAATGTTAGGTTTAATTAGAATTGCTTTTTCTTAGGTTTACGTTGGTCAGAAAACCAACTGGGTTAAAAACACTCTTCATAGAGCAGATCGGTCACAGGTACCGGTCACAGCATTGTGGGAAAAAGTGCAACCGGTATGGTCAACCGGTCCCCACAGACCAGTCTCTAGGAGTTACCGGTCACAGTACTGGTCGCATAGGGTGCGACAAATATGGTCGACCGGTATGTCTCCTGAAGACCATACATCCGGTTCTCGCCTTCCGTCGGTCTCCCCCTATTGATCCTAGGGTTTCTCCTACACATTCTAGGTCTGACACTGAGTTAGAGTTGTTTCTAACTCCATTCAAGTCCTAGTTTCGATGATCTTCAACCTAGAGCTTGAATCTAGGGTTTACCGACTAGATTAGGGTTTGACGGCAAAATAGGGTTTAGATCAATACCTCACTTTACATGGTATTGATCCAAACATGACTAACCATACTAGAATGATTAAAGTAGAGGAAGGTTTAAGCACTTACCGTTGACTCGCGGTAATGTGTTATTCGTCGAACGACAATGGCGGCTCTTCCCTCTCCTTCCTAGCTTCTTCTCCTTCTTCAGCCTCCTTCTCCTCTCTAGGGTTTGTGAGGATTAATGAGAGAGGTTTTAGGAGGTTTAAGGGTCCTTATATAGGCTAGGGTTAGGTTTAGGAAGCCTCTTAACATTAGGAAAGTTCTTTGGTTCGAAATTTGGAAAGTGGGACCCATAGAGATCCTTTTCCAGATCTAAGTCTGTGCAGGCCATATCGATCCACCATCGATCGGTACCATAGACTGGTACCATCGATCAGTATCCAATTTTTCATACTTGAATTGGTCCGATTGGTCCGATTTCATACCTGGTTGTTATCCGCTCATCCCGTCTAGTCCAGTGATGATTGGAAGACCTGTTACGACATGAATTAAAGGGCTAGATCTAATTCATGGAGTGCGGGTCTTACATGTATCCATCAGATTGCCTACGTATCATGGAATTATTCTAAAAATCAGGTTCACCATCGTAGTTCAGGTGTGATTAAAGTTTGTGGCTGTGATTTATGCTTATGCATGATTAAGTTCATTGTTTAAGTTAAAGTTTATGCTCGAAAGGATGAGAAACCCTATGGGTTAGGATCTGGATAGTCCATGCGAACTGATAGATAGCCCTAGTGGATCTAAGAATGGATAACCCTTTCTAGATCGGAATGTGGATAACCCTATCTGGGTCAAAATGTGGATAACCATTTCTATGTTGGAATGTAGATAACCCTTTCTGGGTTGGAATGTGGATAACCTTATTTGGGTTGGAATATGGATAACCCTATTTGGGTTGGAATGTGGATAACCCTATTTGGGTAAAAAATGTGGATGGATATCCTAGTGGATCTATGGATAGTCCGAGTGGACTAAATTATGGATGTGAATTTGGGTTTCTCCCAAATGGCCTACGTATCCTAGGGTTTGCCTTAGGAATCAGAATCCGCGTAGTTAGGACTGATGGGTGGATATCCAAGTGGATCTATGGATAGTCTGAGTGGAGTAAAGATGCGGATCTAAATTTGGGTTTCTCCCAAATGGCCTACGTATCCTAGGGTTTAACCTAGGAATCAGAATCCGCATAGTTAGGGCTGAATAACCCTATTTGGGTTAAAATATGAGAACCTGTTCTAGGTTTAGGGTTTAGAAACTATTCTAGGTTTAGGATTGAGAACCTATTCTAGGTTTAGGGTTTAGAACCTATTCTAGGTTTAGGATTGAGAACCTATTCTAGGTTTAGGGTTACTAAGGGGTGGAAACCATCCTGAGTTACCCTTTTCATCCTAAGTTCTAATTTTGGAAGGTTTGACAAAGCATTCTCTTACTTTATTAATATTTTTATTATTTCCCATTATGCCCTTCCCAAGAATGTGGGTGCCTAGATGCACATCCCCACACCTAGATTGTCTTCTAGAAGTGTGCAGATATGGCAGTTTGACTAGGGTGTTGTATAAATTAAGTTATTGCCATAAATAGAATATTCTATCTAATCATGGCATGTATGTTATTTATGGTAACTATCACAACATATAGTAAGATTATGAAAATCTCGCTAACATGGCATGTATTGCAAATAAGGCAAGAACCTATATGGCAAGATGTAGTATGCTAATCTAAGCATGGTAAGACCTAATATGGTAGGTGATTAATATATGCATCTATATATCAATATGGTAAGTACCAAACATAGAATGCAAAATATGACATGAATCATCCAAAAAGGTAAGATCTTATATGCTATTTTCTAACCATAGTAAGACTTAAAAATGGTGATTATCAAGATTTTACTAAATATGGTAAAAATCTATTTATTCTACCAAATATAGCAACACATGGAATGTGGCAAACATGGTACGTGCACAATCCAAATAAAGCATACGAATGCTCTAAATATAGCCATTTATCCAAATATGGCATGTGAACCATCCAATACAACATTTGAGAGCATTCTAAATATAGCAGTAAGCATGTGAGAATCAATCAAAGCATATTTTCAGATCTATGGTCTAAACTCGATGCATCGATCATCAACAATGTGACCAAGATCATATTTGATCGATTACTCAAACTTGATGTAATCGATCATCATCAATGTGATCAAGATCACATTTGATCGATGATTCAGATTCATTTAATACATTCACGAGGTCATATCTGATCGTTCAAATCACTCTAAATCACTCTCAATCAAGATCCAACGGTTTAGATTTCTTGTAATCACATCATCATGTCATCCAATGGTTCAGATTACTTAAAATCACATCATCATATAATCCAATAACTCATATTCAAAATTAACATCCAATGAAATTTTTTTAATAATCATTACATGATCCAAATAAAAATCAATCATCCAACCAATCAAATTTAATATCATCATACGATCCAAGTAAAAGTTATTGTCCAATGGCTCAAATTTCATATCATCACATGATCAAATAAAATCATCCAATGGCTCAAATTAAATGGATCGGTTTTATCATCTAATGGCTCAAATTAAATGGATCAGTTTTATCATCTAATGGCTCAAATTAAGTCAAATTTTTTTAAGCATCAAAGTAACATGATAAAAAAAAGTACTCAAACCAACAACATATGATAAGAAACTCATTCAATGGCATCATCTGACCTAAAAAAATTCATTCAATTGCATATGATCAAACATAAAAAATTCATCCAATGGCATGATCTAACATAAACAAATTCACTCAATGGCATATGATCAAGGTAAATGGGTGGCAAGAGGTTAGCTGATAGGGAAGGATAGGTGGTCCGTAATGGTGAGATGATGAGTGGGGTTGTAAGGTGGTTTAGGTGTTGTCTTGTGGGTGCATGGCAGGTAACAAAGGGTATCGGATGGACTGGTGGAGTGGTCTTTCATGGAGTTTTGGTGAGGATGATAATGTGAGTGAAGGTGCATGAAGTTGCATGGCTATGAGTGGGAATGATGCAGCTGGGGTTGTATAGCTATAGCTAATGGGTTAGATTTGCAAATGGGTATTTTGCAGGTAGTCTGATTTAGGTGTTTGGAAGCATGCAAAGGGGTTGGCAAGTGTGCTGTGGGGTTGCTGATTGTAGAAGATGTCTAAATAAGTTTAATGGTGGGGTATGCAAGCGGTTTTGTTGGCTGGATAATCTATTGTAGCCAGATGAGAGTAGAGCGGTGGTGATCTGGTAAGGTGCTGCAGATGGCTGCACAGTTGGATGCGGCTAGCATGGTTTTGGACAGGTGCAAGGTGAGTGGGCAGGTGTTTGTTCGATTGAGGCAATAGGATAGGAAGAAGAAGAAAAAAAGAAAAAAAAAGGGGGCGGTGGTTTACCTGTTGTAGATCCACCTCTCCCTTCTCCTTTGGTTCTCTCGTCCTCTTCTTCTCTATCTCCCTCGTGTTCGCTCTACAGCCCCCTTCTTCTTCGTCTTTTTTTTTCTTCTTCTTCTTCTTCTTTTTCTTCGGCATCTCCTCCTTCTTCATCTTTTGCTTTTTTTTTTTCTTTTTTCAATCTCTCTCTTAATCTACTTCTCTCATCTTCTCAACGCCCTCCCTCTGGATCTCAGTCCTCTCCTTTCTCTTTTTATCTTTTTTTATTTTTCTCTCTCTATTTTCCCTCTAGTTCTCAACGCCCACTCTATCGTTTTGAAATTTTCTGCCTGTCCCTCTCTTTTTCCAATCTCCTCTTCTATTCTCTCTCTCTTGGCCAGTTGAGGAGAAGATTCTTTTTTCTTCTCTCCTCTCTCTTTTCTTCTCCCCTTCCTTTCCGTTCTAGTCCTCTCTCCTCTTTTTAATTTTTCTGCCCATCCCCTAAAAGATCCCCCTTCCTTTCACGGGTCCTCCTTTCTTAAATTTTTAGATCTCCTCTGTCCATTCTCTCGGATTCTACCTTGCGTATTTCTCTCAATCTTCTCCTTTTATTTTTTTAGATCTCTCCATGTGTCCCCTCTCTCTCTCTATTTTCCAGATTTCTTTCTATGTCTCCCTCTCTCTCTGATATCTCTTGATTCTCTCCGATATCTCTCACTCTCTCTTTTTTGGCCAGTCCAGAAGAACATCCCCTCCTTTTTTTTTTATATATTTCTCAGTATCTTTCTCTTTTTTCTCTTCTCTTTCCCTCTTGGTGGAACACATGTGGTCATCTCTCCACCTTCTTTCCTTTTCCAATTTCTTTCTCTTTTTCTCTTCCTTCTCTAATTCCTCCCACGGATCTTTATTCAATCTTTCTCAGATCTCTTTCCAAGCCGAACCGAACCATTAACCAGCTACCTCCTCCAATAAATACATATATTCAATCCATAAAAATATAATTTAATACCTAATGCAATACATAATCTAATAATATGTATAATATACATAATATGCATGCACATGGGTCCAATAGATTTGGTTTGGATTGCTCTGAGTTGGGCTGGGTTGAGTTGGACTAAGTTTCTCTCTCTGTCATTTCATGGGCTATTTTCACTGCCATTCCGCATGGAATTTTCCAATAGCCTTTATTCCAAATGTTCTACGTTCACTTTGTAGAACACTAAAAATGAGGAATATTGGAACTTGAATCATCACATTTGGAAATAAAATGGTCAACTTATAAATTTCTGAAGTTTAAGTAGGCTAATTATCGATAATTTGGCTGACCATTCTGCATGGGATCCTTCGGAGACTTCTATCGGAAATTCTTTATGTCCACTTTGTAGAGTACTAAAAATGGAACATAATGAAACTGAAATTACCTGATTTGGATATGGGGTGACCAAAATATGAATTTTCGAAGATTAAATGACTATTTCCATGTGTAATTTTGCATGGGACCCTTCAGAGACTTCTACCCGAGACTTTTTATGTCCACTTTGTATAACATCACAATGAAGAATAATGGACTTGGAATCATCTGAATTCGACATTGAACGACAAAGATATGAAGCTTTGAAGTTCTAACGATAATTTTGCATGAAAGCTTGCATGGGGCCCACTGCTGACTTCTACCCGGGATTTTTTACGTCCACTTTGAAGATGACTGAAAATAAAGAATATTGGCCTTTGAATCATCTGATTCCGATATCAGATGACCAAGATATAATGACTTGAAGTTTAAATGATAATGCATGCATCATACGATAATTATGTAAATGCCCTTGCACTTTCAAACTGTGATATCTTCCTTGTTTGACGTTAGAATTTGATGATTCCAGTCTTATTTCGAAGATAATTTCACAACTTGTACAACTAAGTAGGTAATAGCCCATGACCCTATTATGGGGTTCATTAGAGAATCACAAACCCTTGGGTTAAAAGCTGAAAACTTGCCATATTGGTTCACTTATGTTGAGGGTGGCCAAAATGGGGTGTTTACAATTGTATGGCTGGAGTAGCAAACACCCCTATTGTACGACCTTTTTAGAGGATTTCTTGGTAATTCCAAGCTTCAATCTTTTCATTCATCAGCTTAACACATCGTCAAGGTGAATTCTATACTGACTTTTCATTTCTCCTTCCCCAAACTAATATCAGTTTCGATTTTTGGGGGTTTGTTCCTTAAAATAAATTGGGACGATGGGGTTTTTCCCATGAAATCATACTAGGGAGTTGTTTTTGTGTTTTTTCCCATGTCAAACCCAATTTCATTAATTGTTATAGGTTTCTCTGGCCAAGAACGAGTTTTTTCTCGACTCTCTCCAAAATCAAATTTGGGTTTTTGGTTAATATTTGTATTTCTTTAAGTGCATTGGTGCTTTAATAGTTTAAACACTTCATGCATTAGATATGTAGGTTTCTTCAGGCGATTTACGTCTACACAATGTTGTACTATAATTTTCAAAGTTTTCACTTAATCCTCATTGCTCATTTTTGCTTTTCTAACCAATAACGCTCTTTGTACCATTTATAACTCATCCTATCCTTGTGGTACATTGGTATACGTGATTCTCTTGGTACCAAATAACTAACACTAAAATTTTATTCTCTTGACAGACTATCACTAGTTGATTTAAGCTCATTTGCAATGACTTCTCCAAACATTCCTGTACCTACTGGGGAGGAGTCATCCGCTGTGGGGATAGAAAGACATGTACTACCCCCTCCACCAGCATACGACCAATTTCCCTTCCAAATGGCAGAGGCATCCAAATCTTGGCCTCTATTTGAGTGTAGACCAATAGTGTCAGGTTGTTTCATTAAATGCGATAAGCTGGTAAGATTTGCTATTCTTAGTGCCTTCACTAATATGGGCTGGTTATCGGTCCTTGAGTTTCACTTACCCACATGGCCCAACCTTGTGCGGTAGTTTTATTGCAATTTGTAAGTTAACCGGGGTATAGAGGAGAAAGTAGATGTATCTACTCCATAGATTTCTAATTGGGTTAGGGCATGAGAGATCATTTGGTTGTTTCCCATTTAGCTCAGATTTTGAGGATGTTATTGTCTACGATGATGAGTTAGAGAGGATTTTCATCCAAATCTACAGTCAAGATGACAGTCGGCTAAGAGGATTCAGTGTAGAGTTATCCAAACTCCATCCGAGTGTGAGTCAGTTTCGACAAGTAGTAGCAGCGGTTCGACACACATTCCTATAGGTTTTAGGGAGAATTATCCCCTTACTCAGGATTCAGAGGACGTGGCACCATTAGTAGATGAGTGAGAGAGTATGCCATTGTAAAACCCATACCTAGAATACCTGGCCTAACTTAGATTTTCTTACCGTGGCAGGGTTTTCTACCATCGACAAATCGGACCCCATGTTAAGTTAAGGACCAGATCGAACCACGTACGAACCAATCTGTGACAATGTGAAATGTGGAGTTAGCATGCTCAAAACTAGTTACCGGTCTTGACTTACCGGTCCCAAAAAGTCCCAATCGGACATCACAACCTATAAGGCCTGGATAGGATACTTGCGAAAGACCAGTTCAAAACTCCATTATAAGTCATTGTGGGAATATTCGCTGGACCTAGGGATGACCCCAATGGGTCCCACATCACTCCTAGTTGATCTGGAGTTGGTTGAGGAGGTGGAGAACCTAAGGGACTCTTATGGCTACCAATTGGCAATCCCTTGGAGTCTCCAACTCTCCAAGGAGTTTTACCCCAAGTGGAAAACTCCTAAACCTTAAAATCCTCTCCAAAACCCTACCTCTCTCAATGTACCATTCTAAACCCTAGAGTACTGACGCTTGCTTGAGAGAGGGGAAGGTTAGAGGAAGAAGAAGGAGGCTGGAAGGAAGGTTTACCTGAGAATCACCACCGGGTATCGATATTATCAAACTTTGGTTCGAAACCACTATAAGTGAACCCTACCTTGCTTTCTAATGGACTCTAGAAAAGAGTTAAGGATGAATTAATGGATCAACAACCATTAATGGAACTACTATCCATTGATGGCTGAACATCCAAGAAGTTCTATTGATTTAGACGCCAGTAGGTACTTGCAGAAATTTAAATAAGGAAACCTAACATAAAGGATATATGGATTAATGGGTTTCAAAATCCTAGAATAGGAATTCCAATCCCATATTAATGATAGATCATTGATCCATCAGTAAAGTTCTAAAATAAGAAGGCCTTCTTGGAAACCCAGAGAAAGAAAACCCAGACTAACTCTACAGAGAGTATCCGATCGTGACATTCCGGTCGCGAAATACGCAATCAGATTTGTGACCAGATACATTTGGGAAGCCCCTATGAAGTTACCGGTCTCGACATCCATTCACGCCATCTATGATAGGACTCTTGACTGGTTAGGATTATGGAAGGTTCCCGAGAGCATCTGGTCCCGGTAATTGGAATCGGTCAATCGTAGTCGGTTGCCCCATAAAGCCCTGTTAAGTCTGAATTGAAAGTGTCTAAGTAGCTAATGAGGTTTCCACACCATAGGTAACTTGTACGTAACCAAGAGTGACCTGGTTGCTGGGAATAACAATTTTCTACCCATATTAGGTAAGGGAACAGAACCCCAGTCCCATATTTGGAATGATTTCTATCTTAAATATGAATGTAAATGCTGAATGGATTATGATAACATGTCATTCTCTTTATTGTGGTTGCATGCATTTGCATCTCTTTATTATAAATGTTGTGAATGTGTGTGGATATAATTGAGCATCTTGAGCTGTGGTAAAATGGTCGAGGACCGAGGGATCCGACTCACTTATTAATTGGCTTGTGATGTCTTTGCACCTCTAGCTGGATGACAGCATCTTAGGGGGCTAAACGGATGGATATGGATTCCTACTGGGTGTGTGAGGAAACTACAAGGGATGACATGTAGAGTGATGGCTAGTAAACAACCCATGTATGTGACCCTGGCCAATAGGGGATTAGGTGTTGGTATAGACAGGGGAGGAGGGGGAGGTGTTGGGATTGACGTCACCGCGTCATTGGCCAAACCTTTTCCCTAGTACTATTTGTCTTTGGGATGATGCGTGGGAACACCAGGGCTATTGGTGTTGGCTGGTGAGCACCCATTCTCTCTTGTACATGGAGATTATGGCCAGCTTCGGTGAGTGTGGTCAGGTCTTCCCATAGCTATAGTATACATTATACTATAGTATACATTATACCAAACCAATAGTGTAAACTAGAAATAATAACATGATCATGCATATTGCCATTTGCCTATCTGTTTTCTTACTGAGACCAAGTTGGAGAGATAAAATTTTAGTGCATATTGCAGGTAATACTGTAGCTGATTTTGTCAATTAGCCGACTGTCTCTTCTATATCGTATATAGATGTGCAAGGTCTCGAGGGAGGCAAATGTGATGCAGATTGTGAGTGTGGACGTTGTGTCGATTGCTGAAGAAAGCTGGAGTTTAGTTTAGTTTTATTTATTTTAGTTTACCTTACTTTTACAATTACTAGTTTATAGTCCAATGTTATAGGGTTAGATTATGAATGGTTTTATTTGATGTATATTACTACTTAAACTTGAATAACTCTGATACAATGTTACCTAATTTATTTACGGTATCAATAGAAGCTCAGTTGGTTTAGTTATTTCTGTTATCTATATTACTCTGATTAATTAAATTGTGACATTGATCATGATGTGGTTGAGACGAGCATGACACTGCTTATGTGATTCTCTATTGGACCGAACATAAAAAAGTATCGGTTCAGTCGGCTCTGAAATTTTACATATCGTAAATACAGGGTTACAGGTTTGGTATCAAAGCTTTGAGCTCTGTATGCCACTCAACCTAGACAATGTCACTTATATATTAATCGACTGAGCATTAGGATGGAAATAAAAATCGAGAGATCATAACGGGTAACTATGAAACCAATAAATTTGTTGTTGTATGCTAAACAACCAAAAAGCATAATGTGCTAGGGAAAGACTATAAATTAATGTGAACTAAGAATTATAAGAGTGAAACATATTTGTGTAAAAGGAAATATTAACAAGTACAAAAGAAAAAGTAAGTAACCCGATGTTTATAATGAGTATGGTTCACAAGCCGAACCATTATTCATCAAAATAGTGACAGAAAATGATAAATATCTATTCGTCTAATGGGGGAGGTGTAGACTCGCGAACCCGCTGGAAAGTCTACACCTGTGTTGTACTCGCAGTCGAAGTCTCATCCATGCCCTCTGAAGACAACAAGTTCACTCTCATCAATTCCGCCTATATGCTATTAAGGTAAGTGCAGAAGGTAGTATGAGTAATAGACATCTGCTGACTCTGGTTCTCCGCCATGTGAGCCTGCTCTTGTTGATCGGCCAGGATACCATGAATCTCTAGCATGACATCGTCTAGCATAGCATGAACGGGTGCAGGACCCAAAGGGAGATTACCATTGTCTCTCGGTGTCTCCATTGGCACGTCTTTATCCTCACTATCGTCCGTCTCATCTACAGCCACCAAGGTTGGAGCCTCTTGCTGTCTAGGTGGGGGTAGTGGTCTAGCCTGTAATTCATTATCAGAAAGGACTACCTCATGTAACTACATCTTCTTAATGGCATACCAGTTAAAGTTAGCAGCCACCATCTCATCAATGACAAGTGCTTCATGCACATCAATGTGGTACAGTGTGAAAAGGTGTGTAAGAAGTCTACCATATGGCAGACGGGAAGCATTGGTACTCTCTATAGCCATGATCATAGTCCTTATCAAAACGTAGGGCAAGTAGATGGGAATGCAAATCATCAAGTGATATGTAAGGAACTGACAGAAAGATGACACTTCGTTGTAATGTCCGCCTTGTGGAACGATATTATGCTGAACTATTTTGCAATATACTCGAGGAAGAGGATAGTAGTTGGCACATTGATGCATGTGGCCTGGCATAAGGATCTGACCCCAAATTTCTACCCTCATACTCTCAGTTAGAAAGTCCTTTTCCTTAGGACCGTCGAAAACTACCTCGCCGTTCAATGAAATCCCCAGGAGACCTGCCAATTTCTTAATGTTGAAAGAAACATCAACACCAATTACTCAGCTGGTAATGTGTAGACCATGCACCATGGTGTTTTCCCCAAAACCTTCCACCTAAAGGTTGCAGTAAAACTGTGTCGCCAACTTTGGCCTGGTGATGATGCTGTAGCATAGGTGACCAGCCCATAGCATCAAAGGTCGCCTAGATGTCGAAATGATCCAAGTCCTCAAACACTACTCATCAACCCGCCTCAACAAGTCTATTCTCAAACCAGGGGTATGACTCTTGAGCCTCCAAAGAGCGAAACCATATGTTGTCAAACACTGGAGGAGTAGAGACTCTAGACCTCTTTCACGGAGCCATTGTCTACAAGAGAAACAAGTAACAAAAAGTTAAACAATGTTGAAACCTTATTCAGACAGTGCAATGAGAGTTGTCATTGTTGGCAATAGAGTTGTCATTGTTGGCAATCTTAGCAGAGAGAGTGATATGGAGGAGAGAGAGTGTCTGTAGGACTCTCTGACAGACAGGGTGACTAGGCTGATGCAGTAGTAGAAGAGAATGTAGTCCAGCTGATGAGAAAGACCAGATGAAGAGAGAGAGAAAGAAGAGAGAGAAACATGTAGAGAGAGAAAGAGGAGAGAGAGTGGGTGGGGACCAAGTGGGTCCCACCTTGGGTGGCCAGGCCAGCATTGTAGCCAGCCCAGGCCAGCAGGGCCAATGCCCGCGGCAACAGGCCAGCAGGCCATGCAAGCAAGCACAGCCACGCATGCCAAGCCCATGCGCACAGCAGCCAAGCCCATGCGTACAGCACAGCAGGGGCCATGCGCACAACAGCAAGCCCATGCGCACAACAGCTTGCCGCGCGCACGGCTATGCCGCATGGACAACAGTAGCACCCAGCTATGCACATCAGGCGTTCGACGTAATGCCGCAAAGAAGAAATCCTTCAGGACCCTACTGGAATTTTTTGGATATACAGGGCATTACCACACTTTGTGGAGGGGCATTTTGGTCCTTTGAAAAAGTGTAAATTCCTCCTCTATGGCTCAGATCAAGACACGATAGTCTGATTCTAGATCGACAATCCACAAAGAGGCGGGATACTGTGCATCTCGCTGATCGCGTCATGATGCCTGCGCGAGGTCTCTGAATAGCAGAATGCAAATGAATACAATAGTTCACGCCGCACGGAACTAAATCCAGGATTCAGTGGTGCATGCGCATGGTGCATCGGCATCATGGATCTCAATCTAACGGCCGAGGTGCATCCCGATCGCGCATGACGTGATGAGGCCGATCGTAAGGTCCAGAGGCTTTACCACCTTTATCTGACCGATCCAACGGTCTTAAAGTGAAGATTCTCTCTCCGCCAATCGGTGCTCGACAGCGGTGTACGGTGGGTCAGAGGGGGGTGCGCTATGGTGCTTCGCGTCGCATGGTTTCAAAGCCAGGAGATTCCTTTTGGAATATCATGAGTGGCCGAACTTGTTTTGGGCATTTCTCAGCCGTCCGATCTCGGATTGAGGTCTATAATATGTCAAACTGAAGGTATTTCAAAAAAGAAGCTCTTGGAGGAGGTTTAAGCTCGAGCAGAAAGCCAAAAATGGTGATTTTGATGAAAACCTTACTTTAAAGCTTCTCGGAGAGAGATAGTGACTCCTACTGCCTGTGTGAGGCCATGAAAGCTTCGTTGAAGCTTGAGTAGAGTGCTTGGACCAGCTGTAAGCGTTTAATGGAGTCATGGTGGTGAAGAATGACCTGTGCAGTCCGAGAGGAGACCGAGATGTTAGCACAGAGAGCCTTGCATCAGTATTGAGCAAGACTGGGAGGTAATCTCGCACAAACTCTATTTTCTGTATCAGTGCCATATGGGAAGGGTTTGTAATGAATATTTAATATATATTGTGTGACCTATCAAGTGGGGTGCTTGACTGGAGTTGGAGTTGGTGCCTAGGACACAGTTGTAGCTGTGAATGCGGTTGATGTTGTAGCATCGGGGTTGTAGGTGCAACCGTAGCATTATTGTTGTGTATTGGGTATATACGAAACCCTGATTAGTGTATTGCCCCGTGGAGTAGCCATCATAGTGTGTGATTGGTGAACCACGTTATATCGTGTGTATTGTGCATGTGTTTATGAGTGTGGATTATAAGTCTGTGTGCTGCAAGTCTGGGTGTACACACTTGGCAGGCCAAGCTCCTGGTATGGATACTTGTGGGTGTGTGGTTGGTGTGTACACAAAATGTGTCGATAAATTAACTATGAGAAAATCTCAAGTAGTCATCTTAAGGCACCACAACACAATGTGATCAACAGCTCTTGGCAGCATTGTCCATAGCAGCAGGCCAAATCTTTATAGTGGAAAGAATTTTTAGTGGTCACTGATTCACCCCCCCTCTCAGTGTCTACCTGGGAATAACAATTGGTATCAGAGCTGAGTTCCCAAGGGAAGAAGACTGACAGCTTCGGGTACAGACAGTGAATTGAGACTGAGAAATGGCATCCAGTGAAGACCACAACAAGGATAGAAGAATTCATATATTTGATGGGTCGAACTACAGTGTGTGGAAAGTGAGAATGGAAGCATATTTGATAGCTCAAGGCTATAGAGTATGGTTAGCAGTGAAGAATGACTACAAGTACACCACAAAAGACATCACTGATATAATGGAAATGAAGAAGAGAGAAAATGAAGCCAAGGCAGTCACAACCCTTCTGGCTTCACTTGTGAGCAATGAGCTCACTAGAGTTATCAGCTGTCCTACATCCAAAGAAATCTAGGA
>JAMYWD010003578.1:0-25000 GCA_028583415.1 Protea cynaroides | reverse complement strand
TTTTTATCAACCCTGGCAGGGTTGGGTTGGATTAAGGTTGACCCCCTAGGTTGAGCCCAGCCCGGCCCGGCCCGACCCGACCCTGTATATATATGAATATATTCTGGGAAGCGTTGCCGACTCTAAGAGGCGTTAAGACATTGTCTAAGATACTGAGATTTGACTGTCGAAAAAGATTAGGTGAGAATCAAAATCTCCTGAGGAGTTTTCCCTCTTTTGAGTTAAATGTTTTTTATACTTTGATTGTTATTGTTTCGACTTCATTTGCTGATCTATTAGAAAACTATAAGGAGATTTTACTTTGTTTTAAATTATGTGTTTTCAATCTTTCTGTTGTTCTTTTGACAGATTGAGTATGTTTGACTTTTGTTGTTTCTATTTTATTTGTTGATCTTTTAGAGTTTCCCTCTGTTTTGGCTACCAATCTTGTACATATTTTGTTCATATTTTCATTGGTAAAGATTTATGATTCCCATGAGTGTTATAATGGACAATCAAAAGCATGTTTAATGATTGACAGGAGATTTCGATTTGAGCTAAGATCAAATGGGATTTAAATGAATTGTATGATTGATATCGTTTATCATCTCTTTTTTTCTCTTTTTACCTACGGGGATCTTTTTTTCTCCTTTTACCTCCTCCTAAATCAGGGTTAATCAGGGTTAACCCGGCCGAACCCAGTCCTGTCAGGGTCAATTAGGGCAGGTTAAGGTTAAGCCCAACCCTGCCAGGGTCAAGGTTAGGGTTGTACATTTTCTGAACCTGGCAAGGTTGGGCTGGGTTAGGGTTAAATTTAAATAGTCAGGGTTGGGGTTAGGGTTTTGAAAAACCCGACCCTGTTGCAGCCCTAGTAATCTTTCCCTTACCCCTCAATGTCTTTACCTTCTGTTTTGCATGTCCCTAATTTACCTCTTAATTTGTTATCTATGAATTAACTAACTAAATCTCTGAATTGTGTTGCTGCCTTTTTCCCTTCTCATTGTATTTTTCAGTATCTCAGGACCAGGGAGATGATTGGTGGAGGACGTGAGCATGTTGTTCTGTACTATTTGGAACATACTGATCACATTCCTACCATTACAACTATCTCCACTACTACCCCTCTTCAATGGCACCACCTGCTCGGTTACTTGTCTCTGTCTAAGATGAAAGTTCTTATCCCTAGTTGCAAGTCTCTCTTCTCTACAACATGAGGCTTGTGAATTAGGGAAACATCACCGTTCCTTTTTTCCTACTAGTACTACACCTAGGAATTCTACTCCTTTTTCTTTAGTCCATTCTGATATTTCGGGTCCTTGTCCTATCCTCAATAGGCTAGGGCTTTCTTATTTTGTAGCCTTTGTGGATGATTTTTCCAGGATGATCTGGCTCTATTTAATTAAAGATCGTTCTGAGTTTCTTACTATTTTTCAAGGGTTTTATAAAGAAATTTTAAATCTGTTTAGGGTTTCCATTAAGATCTTACGTACAGACAATGCTCTTAAATATGTTCAAACGGCTGTTTCTGATTTCTGTTTTGAACATGGCATAATACACCATACTAGTTGTGCCGATAACCCTCAACAAAATGGGGTTGCTGAACATAAAAATCGACATCTTTTGGATATTGCCCAATCTTTGATGTTTCATATGAATGTACCTAAATTTTATTGGTGTGATGCCATTCTGACTACTTGTTATCTTATTAATCGACTGCTCTCTTCTGTTTTAAACAATAAAATTCTCTTCCATCTTCTTTATTCGGATACTTCCTTATTTCATGTCTACCCTAGAGTTTTTGGTAGTACTTGTTTTGTCCATATCATGCATCCTAAATTGGGAAAACTTGCTCCTCGCTCACTTAAGTGTCTTTTTCTTGGTTATTCCCGTACTCAAAAAGATTACAGATGCTTTGATCCTACTGTTATACGTCACTATGTCAATCTTGATGTTACTTTCTTTGAAGACAGACCATAATATCCGGTTACGGTGCCCAATGCCAACTGCCAACTCCTTCCCCTCTCCCTCTCTCACCTGATGATTCTGAACCACCAATCCCTACCATCACACCTGATGATCCTAAACCACCATCTGACCAAACCTTACCATCTGACCCTCCACCTCCCTTGCAGGTTTATACACAACGTCATCTAGTGGCTCCAACTACTACTGCACCAGCTACTCTGTTGATTACTACTACTCCTCCTGATCCTAAGGTCTCTTCTGATCTCCCTGTTGCTCTCCGTAAAAGTACTCGTACTTGTACTCAACGTTCTTTAGTTACTTTTCCTATTGAGCATTTTGTTTCTGTAGACCACCTTCCTCGTTGTCATCAAAATTTGGTTCACTCCCTCTTTACTACCTTTGTGCCTACTTCTCTTTCTCAACCCTTGTCCCATCCAGGGTGGAAAGCAACGATGGATGCTGAGATGGCACGCCAAACTTGGACCCTTGTTGATCTCCCTCAGGGTCACTTGGTTGTTCGTTGCAGATGGGTATATACAGTTAAACATAACTCTGATGGCACTATTAATAGACTGAAGGCTAGACTTGTTGCCAAAGGGTTTACTCAGACCTATGGATTGATTATTTTGAGACATTCTCTCCTGTTGCTCGTCTCAATTCTGTTCGTATTATTATCTCTTTCGCTATGAATTTTAACTAGCAACTTTATCAGATGGATGTTAAGAATGCGTTCTTATATGGAGATCTTCACGAGGAAGTTTATATGGACCATGTTGCTCCGAAAGGGAACTCCACTAAAGTATGCAAACTACTTAAGGTTATCTATGGCTTTAAACAATCTCCTTATGCTTGGTTTGATAAATTCAACAATGTCATTACAAATTTTGGTTTCACTGCCTGTTATTCTGATCACTCTATCTTTGTGCGATGTCGTTCCTCTACTGTCACTATTATTGTTGTGTATGTTGATGATATTATTATTACTGAGAATGATAAGTTTGGTATTGTTGAGATCAAATCTTATTTGAACACACAGTTTCAGATGAAAGACCTAGGACTACTTCAGTATTTTTTGGGGATTGAAGTGGTTCAAGTAGTAAGAGTATTAGTCTTTCTCAGAGGAAGTATATACTTGATCAACTTTCTGAAACAGGACTTCTTGGAGCCAAACCAGCTGATACACCAATGGACCCACATCAGAAGCTTGAAACATGTGATAGTCCTGAATATTCTGATATCCCTAAATATAGACGCTTGGTTAGAAAACTGATCTATCTTACTGTAACTCGGCCTGACCTTTCCTTTGCTATTGAAGTGGTTAGCCAATTTATGCATGCTCCTAAGGTTGCCCACTGGGAAGCTGCCTGTCGAATATTGCGATATCTCAAGAAGTCTCCTAGTACTGGTCTTATTTATCATCGACATCGTCACCTTGGGTTTTTTTATGCTGATTGGGCAGGAGTTGATGGTGATAGGCGTTCAACTACTGGATACTATACCTTTGTGGAGGCAATCTCATTACGTGATGAAGTAAGATGCAAACTACTATATCCAAGTCCAGTGCTGAAGCTGAATATCGTGTTGTGGCACAGACAACTGCTGAATTATTATGGATAAGAAATCTTTCGCAGGAACTTGGATTTCCTGTTTCTCGACCTATGTCCTTGATGTGTGACAATCAAGTTGCTATCCACATTGCTAGCAATCCAGTGTTCCATGAGCGTACCAAACATATAGAGGTGGATTGCCATTTTGTTCGAGATGTTGTTATGAAGAGGGTAGTTGTCACTCCTTTTGTATCTTCTTCAAATCAGCTTGCAGACATTCTTACAAAGCCCTTGTTTGAACCAGTGTATCGATTAAATTGTTACAAGCTTGGATTGGGTGATTTGTACACTCCAGCTTGAGGGAGGGTGTTACGATATTAGTTTCTGGACCAAAAGGGCCCTGTAGATGTCATAGGTGGTAATTACCACCAGCGACATCTACTTGCTGGCTTATTCTCTCCTTTTTTGTCATTAATTTGTTTCCTATTATGGTTTTATTGTATTTCCTTTTTATGTCTCTTCTCAATTTGGAGACTTTCCTTTGTAATAGATAGTATTGGTTCTATATAAACATTAGAGGTAGAGAGAAGAGCTCTACCGACTCTGATTTGTAGCACACTGCTGCTATTGAGTTTTCTTCCTCTTCTTCTTCTTCTCCTCTTCAATCATCTTCTCTTTTATTTACTGGTTTGTGAGCTTGTAGTACACCTTTGTGTGGAATTGTTACAATTCCATTATCAAATTGTAAGGTGTAACCTCTTATTTGTATTTATAAAATAGAAAATAGACATAATAGAAGTCTAAAAAGGAAACTTCTTCCCTTCCCTGCACGGGCTAAGAGGGCAGTCATTAAATGACTTAAAAACTGAATCTTATCTAAACTTTATCCCCTAATAAAACTAAGATTCTAGTAATTCACCTTATCAATTAGAGAATGGGGACACTAAAAATAATAATTTTCATGTGCACCGTAGTCCCCAACTTTTGGCTTATAATTAGGTTCATTACAATAATACAATCCAAAACATAAAACCCACCCAGCCTAATACTAAATCCTGGCCCAAATTTAAGCTGGACCTTGAACTAGGCCCGCATTAAAGGTCTTTTATTGGAGGGGAGGCATATGCCAAGGATTTCTATCTGTAATCATCAATGGAGACAGCATAATTATGCTTCCAAAAACGAAAATGAAAGTGGAGGATTCTTTAGGGGGACTGAGGAGTCATCTGGATATCTCAAGGGTGATTCTCCAAATGCTACATTAGAGAATAAAAGACATTCCAGATTACAAAATCACAGAAGGGAAAGGCACTGCAAAAAGGTTAAGTAAAAGACATTGTGAAAAGGTTACCGCTAGTGTGTATGAGGAAAGGAAATCAATAATTCTTTTCATATGAAAATTTAAATATTGAAATAAAAATATGAATTACAAAGAAAACTAAATTAAAAATTTAGGATGCTGATTTCTGTGAATTAATACATGGTGGCATGGGCTATATTCAGAGGTAGTAAATTTAATTTGGCTTTTGCAAACCTCACAGAAATGACCTCAAAGTTAGCTCACAGACCCAACCGAGCACATTACATGGGATCTGGCATTGAAACCCCCCATAAGACGGGGAAGGGGGGCAACTGTACCGTCACAGTTTCTGTGAGGTTAGCGTCTTTGATTACAGTTCTCTTCTCCTTATGTCTTTAAGATTCTTCATTGAAAAAAACAGAAATTGAAATTGTATATAGTCTTACATAAAATGAAATAAATTACAATAAAGTTGACATCTACTGAAACAAGTAGGATATCTTTAATGCCAAAATCAACTGCAAGACATGGCTCAATATCCATCTGCATCAAAAGAAAATAAAAAATGTGTCAATTTGAATATTGTAAACATAAAAACTAGGAAGGAAGTGAAGCTAACATTCCAATAGATCATTTTACAAGTATGGATAATTCTTAAAAAGAAGTGGTCCTGAATGATCAATCCAAAAATCCTTTCAAACTGACACTTCAGCACTAGTTAGAACAAGAGAAACATTCTCTTAAGCTACGAGTTGAAGTAGCTACAGAGGAGGGGTAATGGGGTTCTAGTCACATATGGGTTCAGAATCAAGAAAACCAGACAAGCAGGAATAGAAGTATAGAACCCAACCAGCAAAACAGAGAAATAACATAATACGAGGACAGGTCTGACTGGCCACCAATCCTGGTCGAGTGTTCTAACTGTCAAGGAAAACAGTTCAATAAAACTTGATTGAAAACTAATAGTTAGATTTAGAGATACACCGGTTTTGTACCATAATAAGGAAATAGAAAACCCATAAAACAACAGAATTAATATGCAGAATTTAGGGCCTCTATTCAGCAAAAAATTAGTGATCTGATTTCAGGAATAACTAATGGTATGAACTCTAAACAGAAATAGAAATCAGATTCCAGAGTTCAGGTCCAGAAAATTCAGAAACTGAAAGTAGACTTATAGTAGGATTCTTAGGAACGAGGGCAGAATATTAATGTTTAAGAACTGAATTAACAGAAACTACTCGGTAATGGTTCCAAAACAGTATTCTGAAACCAGATTTGAGAAATCAGAACTGAAAACAGAAATTTGGAAGAAGTTTACTTCAAGTAGGATAGTTACAATCGATTAAAGGAAGGTTTTGAAAATAGAATTAGAAGAAAAGGTAAGAACTAACATATGCAAGGATATGACATTTCAGATCTGAACTATTAACTGATGGTGAAGAAATTAGAAAGTAGGAGAGAAATGATTCAAGAATGCTACCTGAATCTTTGCCTGGAATTTACGAGGATTTCAATTACAGAATCCCACAACAACTGATCCAGTCCAAGGACCAGCCAGTAGTGGATCAGCCCAAGGTACCGTCAACATGGGCCCGGGCCCAGCCCACACTGTTCACGTGAACAGTACCAATAGCAGTAGTTAGGACTCTTTTGATTAGTTTTCTAATTTTTAATTTACTTATTTCCATTGTTTAGTTTCCTAAAAATTAGACTAGTTAGTTTAAAAGTCTTAGTTACTTGGGGACTAAGACTTGCCTAAAATCTATTTTCTTAATTCCAGTTTTTAGAGACTTTCCTATTTCTATGTTTTAGAAACTTCCTAAGTTATAAAGGAGGTTTAGCTTTTCCAAGTTTGGCTCTTTCCTATTTTATTTGTAATGTTTCAAAGCTATAAATAAAGAGAAAGCAGTCTGGCTGCAATAGAGTTTTTCCAGAAAATTAGAAGTAATTAATTTTTGGTTGAGCCTCACCAGGTTATGAGACTCAACCTCTTGTTCCACTTTCTTCCTTGATATTTTGACTCTTGTTTTGAGATACAAACATACTACACTGGCTGGAGACATAGCCTACCTGTAAATCCATTGAGTTCCCTTGATAATCTACTACTAAACTAGAAGCAATCAATCATCTTCCAGATCTGGGGCGCTAACAGGTTCAGTCAACTTTCAGGCACCACAACTTCTTCAATTTATCTCAGATCTTTTTTAACTTCGGAGGAGTGTTCATAAGTGTTATCAAGGACTTCCAAACCAAATTTCATAAATTTCTGACGGTCAGATTTCGAGATAAGTAATTTTTTCTATTACTTTTTTCTGCAGATTTTATGTTTGGACTAATTAGAGATCTTGTAGCAAAGAGGGATTTTTAAATTATGTTGTTTTAACCCTCTTTGTCATAAATTGGTATCAAAGCATGGCTGAGGAGAGTTTTAACTCTCCTAATCAGCATAGTTGTCAAGGCGTCCGGGCGGTTTGTACAGGCCTGGGCGCCAGGGTGCCTTGTGGTCGCCCAGGCCAGACAGGAACAATATTTATCAGGCTATCAGGCAGTACTTATTTATGACTAATATCATTTAAGTAATTGATCAATTACTTAAGATATTATTCATAAATAAGCAAATACCCCCCTATTTGAATCCAATAAAAATAGTCTAAAATTCAAATTCCAGAAGGAAAAAAAGTCAACCCCCCTGTTCAAGAACAAAAACCATATTTTTGGGTGCGAGGGCGATTTTCAACTTTTAAATGCTAGGTTTTTTTCTAAATATAAAAATTCTATAAATCTTATTATAATAAATCATCACTAAAAACCAAGAGTGCGCCAAAATAATCTTTTGCTTTGATGCCCAAAAAATAATTTACATTCAGACGACTTTAAACAGCATTCCCGTATTCCGAACAAGGTTTGACCGGAGTGTAACTCCTTCATTATAATTTGGATTCAAGCAATCTCGGATTTGTTGGAAAGCTGATTATGCTAGCTTTGCAACGAATTCGAGATTGCTTGAATCCGAACTATATTAAAGGAGTTACGCTCCGATCAAATTCGTTAAAAGTACGCAAATGTTAGTCATAAATAATTGTTTACTTAACTCTAGACACAATCTCAGGTCTTAGTGTACATTAGTAAACTTGGGTCCACATCACATATTAATTAAGTTATGTCTTAAATGTTGATTATTTATGTAGAATGTTGCATATATATAAACATTAATATTTTAGAAATTAAAAAAATGCATTGGGAACGCCTTGGTCGCCTAGGCAACGCCTAGGCGCCCAGGATGGCCCCAAACGCCTTGGATCGCCTTGTCGCCTTGACAACTATGCTAATCAGTCCAACAATCTCAATGATCTTGTTAATCTGGTTCTCCAACGATTGGCCAAAATGGATGCCAAGTTAGATAGCATGGATGGGAGAATGAGTAATTTGGAGGAGCTAAATCATCCTAGGCCGCTAGAGTGGAAGCCCCTAGAAGGGAAGCTCCTAGAATGGAAGCCCCTAATGCCAACCTAATACCAAAACGTATTCTTAGGGCTCCTCAAAGAGTCCTTAGAGAGGAATACTACAACCCACCCTATGACGACTATGATGAACCTATCCGTTACCAAACCCATAAAGTACAGATGGACCTCAAGGAGTTTCATGGGAGGCAAGACCCCGAAGCCTTTCAAGACTGGTTGAATGCCTTCGATGACTATTTTGATTGGTTTAATCTTCTCGAACCTCGAAAACTGCAATTGGCCCGCTCCAAACTTGTAGGTGGTGCTCGTGATTGGTGGCGTAACCATGAGTATAGTCTCATGAAGAGCCGTAGGGAACCCACTATTTTGGAGGAGATGAAGGAAGAATTGAAAGAAAAGTATTTGTCTCGGTCTTTCCAAAGAAGGTCGCATGACCAGCTGAACAATCTTAGACAAGATAATATGAGTATGGAAGACTATGTATATCAATTTGATCAATTATGTGCATGGTCAGGTTCACGAGACAATGATGATCAAATGATATCCAGGTTTCGTTTCGGGTTGCGACCTGAAATTAAAGAAAAAATGGGAGTGGTTGATATTATTAGTCTTAACGACTGTGTTGATAAAGTTTTTCAAACCGAGGACCTTTTGAAGTCAACACCGAAACCCACCTCCAGTTCTTATGAAATGAAGCACCCCACATCAATCAGCAAAGCCATAGGGACTACATCTCATGCTACTCCAACGACAGATAAAGGTAAAACTCTCATGGTAGCAGCTACGGATGTGCAATGCTATCATTGCAATGCATATGGTCACTTTGCTAGAGATTGTCCACAAAAATTAAAAGTAAACTCTTTAGTTATTGCAATCGAGGCCAATCCAGATACACAGGTATGTGAGCCGCAAAGTGATGACACTCCTGTTCCTAATACGGATGTCACGGATGATGGTTAGGATTCATATGGAATCCATATAATCAACAGTATGGTTTTGGTTGCCTCAAAAGTGGATATGGTTAATTTCGATGCCTCTATTAAAGCTCCATGGATTGACAATGGTGACCACAGTTCTGATGAGGACCACGGTGTTATGGAGAAAATCACGAAAGACGAAGAATTAAATAAGATCGTCCCCATGAATACCACGATTCCACTTGACTTTCCTCAAGATGTTGAGCATATTGATTTTGTAATACCTTCTAAATATCTTGAAGAGAGTGGACCCAAAGTGATTGATTTTCTTTCACCGTCGCAAGCACAGTTCAAGTATCAAGATCAACAGGTACTGCCTACCGACCTCTCTATAGTCATTCTTTACCATTACAAAACTCGTGGACAAGTTTATTTTAAGTAGGGGGGAGTTGATGTAGTCCAAGGACCAGCCAGTAATGAACCAGCCCAAAGTACCGTCAACATAGGCCCGGGCCCGGGCCCTGGCCCAACCCACAATTTTCACGTGAATACTGTTCACGCGGTACTGTTCACGTGAACAGTACCAACCGTAGTAGTTAGGACTCTTCTGATGAGTTTCCTAATTTTTAGTTTACTTATTTCCATTGTTTAGTTTCCTAAAAATTAGGCTACTTAGTTTAGAAGTTTTAGTTGCTTGGGGACTAAAACTTGCCTAAAATCTAGTTTCTTAATTCCAGTTTTTAGAGACTTTCCTATTTCTATGTTTTAGAAACATCCTAAGTTATAAAGGAGGTTTAGCTTTTCTAAGTTTAGTTCTTTCCTATTTTATTTGTAATGTTTCAAAGCTATAAATAAAGAGAAAGCAGGCTGGCCACAATAGAGTTTTTCCAGAAAATTAGAAGTAATTAATTTCTGGATGAGCCTCACCAGGTTGTGAGACTCAATCTCTTGTTCCTCTTTCTTCCTTGATATTTTGACTCTTGTTTTGAGATACAAACATACTACACTGGCTGGAGACATAGCCTACCTGTAAATCCATTGAGTTCCCTTGATAATCTACTACTAAACTAGAAGCAATCAATCATCTTCCAGATCTGGGGCGCTAACAGGTTCAGTCAACTTTCAGGCACCACAACTTCTTCAATTTATCTCAGATCTTTTTTAACTTCGGAGGAGTGTTCATAAGTGTTATCAAGGACTTCCAAACCAAATTTCATAAATTTCTGACGGTCAGATTTCGAGATAAGTAATTTTTTCTATTACTTTTTTCTGCAGATTTTATGTTTGGACTAATTAGAGATCTTGTAGCAAAGAGGGATTTTTAAATTATGTTGTTTTAACCCTCTTTGCCATAAATTGGTATCAAAGCATGGCTGAGGAGAGTTTTAACTCTCCTAATCAGCATAGTTGTCAAGGCGTCCGGGCGGTTTGTACAGGCCTGGGCGCCAGGGTGCCTTGTGGTCGCCCAGGCCAGACAGGAACAATATTTATCAGGCTATCAGGCAGTACTTATTTATGACTAATATCATTTAAGTAATTGATCAATTACTTAAGATATTATTCATAAATAAGCAAATACCCCCCTATTTGAATCCAATAAAAATAGTCTAAAATTCAAATTCCAGAAGGAAAAAAAGTCAACCCCCCTGTTCAAGAATAAAAACCATATTTTTGGGTGCGAGGGCGATTTTCAACTTTTAAATGCTAGGTTTTTTTCTAAATATAAAAATTCTATAAATCTTATTATAATAAATCATCACTAAAAACCAAGAGTGCGCCAAAATAATCTTTTGCTTTGATGCCCAAAAAATAATTTACATTCAGACGACTTTAAACAGCATTCCCGTATTCCGAACAAGGTTTGACCGGAGTGTAACTCCTTCATTATAATTTGGATTCAAGCAATCTCGGATTTGTTGGAAAGCTGATTATGCTAGCTTTGCAACGAATTCGAGATTGCTTGAATCCGAACTATATTAAAGGAGTTACGCTCCGATCAAATTCGTTAAAAGTACGCAAATGTTAGTCATAAATAATTGTTTACTTAACTCTAGACACAATCTCAGGTCTTAGTGTACATTAGTAAACTTGGGTCCACATCACATATTAATTAAGTTATGTCTTAAATGTTGATTATTTATGTAGAATGTTGCATATATATAAACATTAATATTTTAGAAATTAAAAAAATGCATTGGGAACGCCTTGGTCGCCTAGGCAACGCCTAGGCGCCCAGGATGGCCCCAAACGCCTTGGATCGCCTTGTCGCCTTGACAACTATGCTAATCAGTCCAACAATCTCAATGATCTTGTTAATCTGGTTCTCCAACGATTGGCCAAAATGGATGCCAAGTTAGATAGCATGGATGGGAGAATGAGTAATTTGGAGGAGCTAAATCATCCTAGGCCGCTAGAGTGGAAGCCCCTAGAAGGGAAGCTCCTAGAATGGAAGCCCCTAATGCCAACCTAATACCAAAACGTATTCTTAGGGCTCCTCAAAGAGTCCTTAGAGAGGAATACTACAACCCACCCTATGACGACTATGATGAACCTATCCGTTACCAAACCCATAAAGTACAGATGGACCTCAAGGAGTTTCATGGGAGGCAAGACCCCGAAGCCTTTCAAGACTGGTTGAATGCCTTCGATGACTATTTTGATTGGTTTAATCTTCTCGAACCTCGAAAACTGCAATTGGCCCGCTCCAAACTTGTAGGTGGTGCTCGTGATTGGTGGCGTAACCATGAGTATAGTCTCATGAAGAGCCGTAGGGAACCCACTATTTTGGAGGAGATGAAGGAAGAATTGAAAGAAAAGTATTTGTCTCGGTCTTTCCAAAGAAGGTCGCATGACCAGCTGAACAATCTTAGACAAGATAATATGAGTATGGAAGACTATGTATATCAATTTGATCAATTATGTGCATGGTCAGGTTCACGAGACAATGATGATCAAATGATATCCAGGTTTCGTTTCGGGTTGCGACCTGAAATTAAAGAAAAAATGGGAGTGGTTGATATTATTAGTCTTAACGACTGTGTTGATAAAGTTTTTCAAACCGAGGACCTTTTGAAGTCAACACCGAAACCCACCTCCAGTTCTTATGAAATGAAGCACCCCACATCAATCAGCAAAGCCATAGGGACTACATCTCATGCTACTCCAACGACAGATAAAGGTAAAACTCTCATGGTAGCAGCTACGGATGTGCAATGCTATCATTGCAATGCATATGGTCACTTTGCTAGAGATTGTCCACAAAAATTAAAAGTAAACTCTTTAGTTATTGCAATCGAGGCCAATCCAGATACACAGGTATGTGAGCCGCAAAGTGATGACACTCCTGTTCCTAATACGGATGTCACGGATGATGGTTAGGATTCATATGGAATCCATATAATCAACAGTATGGTTTTGGTTGCCTCAAAAGTGGATATGGTTAATTTCGATGCCTCTATTAAAGCTCCATGGATTGACAATGGTGACCACAGTTCTGATGAGGACCACGGTGTTATGGAGAAAATCACGGAAGACGAAGAATTAAATAAGATCGTCCCCATGAATACCACGATTCCACTTGACTTTCCTCAAGATGTTGAGCATATTGATTTTGTAATACCTTCTAAATATCTTGAAGAGAGTGGACCCAAAGTGATTGATTTTCTTTCACCGTCGCAAGCACAGTTCAAGTATCAAGATCAACAGGTACTGCCTACCGACCTCTCTATAGTCATTCTTTACCATTACAAAACTCGTGGACAAGTTTATTTTAAGTAGGGGGGAGTTGATGTAGTCCAAGGACCAGCCAGTAATGAACCAGCCCAAAGTACCGTCAACATAGGCCCGGGCCCGGGCCCTGGCCCAACCCACAATTTTCACGTGAATACTGTTCACGCGGTACTGTTCACGTGAACAGTACCAACCGTAGTAGTTAGGACTCTTCTGATGAGTTTCCTAATTTTTAGTTTACTTATTTCCATTGTTTAGTTTCCTAAAAATTAGGCTACTTAGTTTAGAAGTTTTAGTTGCTTGGGGACTAAAACTTGCCTAAAATCTAGTTTCTTAATTCCAGTTTTTAGAGACTTTCCTATTTCTATGTTTTAGAAACATCCTAAGTTATAAAGGAGGTTTAGCTTTTCTAAGTTTAGTTCTTTCCTATTTTATTTGTAATGTTTCAAAGCTATAAATAAAGAGAAAGCAGGCTGGCCACAATAGAGTTTTTCCAGAAAATTAGAAGTAATTAATTTCTGGATGAGCCTCACCAGGTTGTGAGACTCAATCTCTTGTTCCTCTTTCTTCCTTGATATTTTGACTCTTGTTTTGAGATACAAACATACTACACTAGCTGGTGACCATAGTTGTCAATGCGTCGCCTAGGCGTCGCCCCTAAGCGTCCGGGCAGTTTGTACAGGCCTGGGCGCCAGGGCGCCTTGTGGTCGCCCAGGCCAGACAGAAACAACACTTATCAGGCAGTACTTATTTATGACTAATATCATATCAGGCAGTACTTATTTATGACTAATATCATTAAGTAAATGAATCTTTAATTTTATATTTCATTTACTTAAGATATTATTCATAAATAAGCAAATACCCCCCTATTTGAATCCAATAAAAATAGTCTAAAATTCAAATTCCAGAAGGAAAAAAAGTCAACCCCCCTGTTCAAGAACAAAAACCATATTTTTGGGTGCGAGGGTGATTTTCAACTTTTAAATGCTAGGCTTTTTTCTAAATATAAAAATTCTATAAATCTTATTATAATAAATCATCACCAAAAACCAAGAGTGCGCCAAAATAATCTTTTGCTTTGATGCCCAAAAAAAAATTTACATTCAGACGATTTTAAACAACATTCCCGTATTCCGAACAAGGTTTGACCGGAGTGTAACTCCTTCATTATAATTTGGATTCAAGCAATCTCGGATTTGTTGGAAAGCTGATTATGCTAGCTTTGCAACGAATTCGAGATTGCTTGAATCCGAACTATATTAAAAGAGTTACGCTTCGATCAAATTCGTTAAAAGTACGCAAATGTTAGTCATAAATAATTGTTTACTTAACTCTAGACACAATCCCAGGTCTTAGTGTACATTAGTAAACTTGGGTCCACACCACATATTAATTAAGTTATGTCTTAAATGTTGATTATTTATGTAGGATGTTGCATATATATAAACGTTAATATTTTAGAAATAAAAAAAATGCACTGGGAACGCCTTGGTCGCCTAGGCAACGCTTAGGCGGGCGCCTAGGCGCCCAGGATGGCCTCAAACACCTTGGATCGCCTTGTCGCCTTGACAACTATGCTGGTGACATAGCCAACCTGTAGATCCATTGAGTTCCCTTGATAAACTACAACCAAACTAGAAGCAATCAATCATCTTCCAGATCTTGGGCGCTAAGGTTCAGTCAACTTTCGGACCCCACAACTTCTTCAATTTTTCTCAGATCTTCTTTAACTTCGGAGGAGTGTTCATAAGTGTTATCAAGGACTTCCAAACCAAATTTCATAAATTTCTGACGGTCAGATTTCAAAATAAGTAATTTTTTCTATTATTTTTTCTTGCAGATTTTATGTTTGGACTGATTAGAGATCATGTAGCAAAGAGGGATTGATAAATTATGTTGTTTTAACCCTCTTTGCCATCAACAATCCACTTTTGAATCCACAGAAGTACACATCTCAATCTTACATCTCAAAAGTTTCTTCATTCAACAATCAAATTCGTGGATAAGGCATAACCCTTACATATGCTTCAAGACAGGACTCAAACTAAGCCTAAAACTCTTCCAGCCAATAGCTTGCTATGGAGGTAATTTTAACAGACTAAAGCTCTGCATAAAATAAAGGAAAGCAGCTTAAAACAAGGCCAGACTCATAGAGCCCCCAATCCAGCCAACTACTAACACTTAATAACAATCAAAATAAGAAGATAAGAAACTGTGCATGAATAGTAAACGTGAACAGTAACACATGACAGGTTTGAACTAGAGAACTGGTTCACAAGTGAACCAAACAAAACCAAACCACCAGGAAAGTATTTTCTTCCTCTTCTTTCCAGCTGGATACTGCATCAGGAGGAAATCTTAAAAACTGTTTGTTCCTACTTAGACAAAAACAACTACAAGACCATAAAATAAAATACACAGTGATACAAGTGAGACCCATGAACCAAATGCCATGGTATTAAGTTGAAAACCAACCAGATCCAAAAGTAGACATTGGCCTTAGATACCTATAAATTGTCGGGATCTGGCTAAAAGTCCCAAAGCACATCCTAGTCACGCAATTGATTCTAATTGAATTGTTTATTGAACAACATATCTAACTGTGGCAAATTTAAAGCATAAGTCTAAATCTCGGCGAAATCTCGGAAATCTAAACATCCTCGAGATCTCATAAATCTCGAAAATTTCCATCTTTATATGTTCAAAAAAGGCAGTGTCTCGATGAGATTTTTGAGATCTCAACAAGATCTCAAAATCTTGAAAATCTCGAACCTCAACGAGACAGGATCGCAATCCACGATTTAAAAACCTTGCCTACGGGTCCCACAAGACTTCCTTATGGTTGCAGCAAACTATTTTTTTCCTTTTCATATTCCAAGGCAGAATTAAGGGTCTTCCATCTTCAATTTTCAATTTCTTGTTTGCAGTTTTCAATGTCTTGGAGACGGTTTTCTATGTCTAGGAATTGTATAATCTATGAATGGGGAATTCCAAAGGGGTTTTGAAATTCTAAGTGTCTTTTTAATGTTTTTGCTTATCTATGTAAGGAGAATTCCAAAAGAGTTTTGAACTCTAAAAGTCTCTTTAATATTTTTTCTATATTCAAGATTTCCACCTCTATTTAATTTAATCATGGGTGCTTTCACAACACATATCAAATTTTACAACATATTCTCTCTGAATATTTTTCTATTTGTGACCATAGTTTTAAAACTTCACCGAGAAGGTCGAGATCTCGACCCCGAGATCTCGAAGGAGATCTCGACCCCGAGATCTCGACCTTCTCGGTAATCTCGAAAGGGTCGAGACGAGAAACTGGTTCGAAACTAGGTCTCAACCAGTCTCGACCAGTTCTCGACTGGATCTCGACCAGTCTCGACCAGTTTCGAACTGGTTTAGGTAATAAATAAGAGTCTCGGTCAAGATCTTTGATTCTGTTTTCTTCTTCTCCTCCATTCCTTCTTCTCCAACCTTGCATCTAAGATTCGAAAACCTCTGTTCTTTGCAAATCTCTCCATCAAAGTGCTGTTGGAGGCTCATTTTGACCTATTCTTTGCAAATCTAAGGTTTGAGGTATGGTTTTTTTCCCTAAAACCTACATTTTTACATGAATATGTTCAATACATGTTGGTTCATCATCAAATTTATATTTCTGAGAGTCATTAGGCCGATCTACAACCTCATCCTTTCGAAATTAATTTCTTGCATATATATTTTATATTTTGATTTTCTATTAAAAAATATATATTTTCCAGCAATTAAAAATTAAAAAAATATGATAAATATTAATTAGATGGTCTTGAAAATATTATAAGATGAACACCGTTGGCCGATCTACGCAGCCACGGTTTCTTTTTTTTTTCTGTATATATATATATATATATATATATATATATATATATATATATATATATATATATATATATATATATATATATATATATATATATTATTTTTTGTTTAAAAAATTAAAAATACATTTCTTAAATATTAATCGGTTTACTTTCAAAATAATATATGTTGAACACCGTTGGGCCATCTACACGGTCACGGTTTCAGTTTTTTTTTTCTGTACATATTTTTATTTTTATGAATTTTTTATTAATAAATCCTATTTTCCAGCAATAAAAAATTAATAAAAAAATATTTATACTTATCTATTGGTGTTCAAAATAATATATATTGAACATCGTTGGCCGATCTACGCGGTCACGGTTTCAGTTTTTTTTTTCTATACATATTTTTATTTTTATGAATTTTTTATTAATAAATCCTATTTTTCAACAATAAAAAATTAATAAAAAAATATTAATACTTATCTATTGGTTTTCAAAATAATATATGTTGAACATCATTGGCCAATCTACAGTTTCATGTTGTTGGATTATATTTTTCGAAAAATAAATTATTTTTATTTAATATCCAAAATTATTTATGCAACATTCTACATAAATAATCAACATTTAAGACATAACTTAATTAATATGTGGTGTGGACCCAAGTTTACTAATGTACACTAAGACCTGAGATTGTGTCTAGAGTTAAGTAAAAAATTATTTATGACTAACATTTGCGTACTTTTAACGAATTTGATCGGAGCGTAACTCCTTTAATATAGTTCGGATTCAAGCAATCTCGAATTCGTTGCAAAGCTAGCATAATCAGCTTTCCAACAAATCCGAGATTGCTTGAATCCAAATTATAGTAAAGGAGTTACACTCCGGTCAAACCTTGTTCGGAATACGGGAATGCTGTTTAAAGTCGTCTGAATGTAAATTATTTTTTGGGCATCAAAGCAAAAGATTATTTTGGCGCACTCTTGGTTTTTAGTGATGATTTATTATAATAAGATTTATAGAATTTTTATATTTAGAAAAAAGCCTAGCATTTAAAAGTTGAAAATCGCCCTCGCACCCAAAAATATGGTTTTTGTTCTTGAACAGGGGGGTTGACTTTTTTTCCTTCTGGAATTTGAATTTTAGACTATTTTTATTGGATTCAAATAGGGGGGTATTTGCTTATTTATGAATAATATCTTAAGTAAATGAAATTAAAATTAAAGAAATATATAGGCCTAGGTGACGCCTTGACAACTATGGTCGTAATGACATGGCTTGCAGTATTGTACCGCCATTGACGGTTATAGAAAGAAGACCCAATGCAAATTCTGTGGGAAGAAGCTTATGTCTGGTGGGATTACCTGAATTAAGCAACACTTGAGTGGGACTTCTACAGACGTGGCAAAGTGTGCTATAGTTCCTGTGGAGATTACCAGGGTCATTGCTAAACAGATGAAGGGAGGCCAGCAGAGAAGGGCAGAGAAAGAAAAAAGTAAACAATTTGAGGAAGCAATCCGAGGTACAGTGCGTGGTTTGGATGATGATAGTTCAGATGATGATAGTCTAGATACCAGGGGTTTGATTGAGGAAGAAGCCAGAGATCTGAGACGGGCAACAATGGCTAGTAAAGTCAGCTATGAGATGGAAACGGAAAGGTTAAGGCAAAGAGCCTTAGTGGCAGGTGGTAGTAGATCCTAGACCGACTGTACCCATTATTAGGTGGACCGTGAGAGTCAATATACATACACTACACAGGATCCAGATCATGGTGGACGCGCATCTTCATCTCTACCTACAACTGGGTATACACGTAGGTCTCGTCAACCGGAACGTCCTTTGCAACTAGTGGAAGAAAAAGAAGATCGTTCTTTGACATCGTTCCTGATCCTGATATTATGTCTGATGTTGAAATTGATAGCATGTCCACAAACTTGGAGGACTGAGCATTGAGGGTAGCATTGGATAGGAGCAGGGGCAGTGGAGTGCTCATGAAATTGGAACCACTTCGGCATACGGTTCTTATTCCGGTGATGGTGACCACATGATGGGAAATGCATATGATTATTCCGCTGATACTAGTAATGCTACATCACAGACTGGCTAAAACTATGTTTACAGTCTCTTTTCAGTCCAAAATTTGCAAAGAACCACGCCCCCATACCAGCCAATATATGCTCACTTTACTCTACATTATAGTGAATTGTATCCAAGGTTGGGTATCTTTAAAAACTTCCCGGATCATATGTATGAGAAATATGTGGAAGACTACCAGACCTTCTATAGCCGAAGGATGTCGTGGCAGGATTTTGTTTATTAGACCGAGATATATTTTCTTCAGCAAAGTCAATCTGATCAGATGGAACCTGCACGCCACTCTACATATGATTAGACATTGGGATGGACTGATGGGAATGTATTATTTCATTTTGAGTATTTAAGTCTTTCATATAATGAGTACTTGTAAATTATGTCATTTTGTGGGATTTATGATTTATGAATGTATGATTTTTCGATAACGTGATTACTTTTTATGCTTCAAATGTGTTTATATATGTTAAATAAGTATTTTCCTGCAATATATAGCCTTAAAATGGCTCTAAATGGACTTAGAACATCAAAAAATGACTTAAACCATAAAAAAAAACCTGTCGAAACTCCCATTTTTACCCTTTGGGAGTTTCGGCAGGTTTTCACCGAGATCTTGGTCGAGATCTCGGTAATCTCGGTTTTCTCAAGGATCGAGACACCCTCGAGATCTGAGATTTCAAACCATGTTTGTGACTCAAGTGGGCTTAAGTGAGATTATTACAACAAGCACTAGTGGGACTCCAGCTTGCCGAGGTCATCTACTATCTTCTACATTCAGCCATCAATCCTCCATCATTCAACACCAAGACAGCAGGTCATAAATGAATCAAGTCTGAACTTAACTAGCACATATCTCTATTCTCTACCAGCCATCAATCTTGGCTTGCCAGCCCTTTAGGTCGGCACCAATGAATTAACCAGGTCAATTTCTAGTATCCTTTTATACCTTTTGGAACCCCCATTTCTAATTAATCTTCAGATTTTTCGCAAACGAACCCTCACTGTCCTTTTTGGTTATTCCTATCTTTTGATTTCAGGTCTACAAATTATTTCCTTATTATGTCTGTCCTATTATTGCACAGTTTCATATCATACTGCTTTACTCCTATATTCTTGTTCTGTTGTTCCAGAAAGTCCACCTTGCAGATCTGTTCTCTTAAATCTTAATTCTAGGGCTTTGGACGGTTGACTTTGCATTAGACAAATACACCAACTAACTAGTCACCCCTCCTGGTCAAGGCTCCTCAGTGCTACCCCAAGGGGACCCTAACAGGAATCTGCTTTTGTTAACTGGCCAAATTGACCCCATTGAGCAGTTTTCAGCAGATATCTGATCTCTATCAGATTGAGGCTGTTAAGTTAGGACCACAGAAACTTTCTAGTTAGTTTTGACTGATTGGCATATCAATCAGCCTTTTTCAACAGAATTTTCCACAAATTAAAATGGGTAAAGTAGAGTTTATGGTTGAGGTCATTTTGAAGCCCCTGATTCACTGCAAACTCTAGTTTCTCAAGCAGATATCTATATTAAAAAGGATGTAATTGTGATTCACATGGTCTCTCGAAATAATATAGTGGCAGCTTCATGCTTGATGTGCAAATGACCCTAGAGATAAGTTAAAAACATTTTTAAAGTTCTGATTTTGCAGCGATATTCAACAACAACAACAACAACAAGGTCTTATCCCAACTAAATGGGGTTGGCTACATGGATTCTTGTCCTCCAATCAGCTATGTTCGATGTCATACTTGAAACAAGGCCTAAGCTATGCATGTCTTTCTTCACCACCTCCCTTAGAATCATCTTAGGTCTGCCCCTAGCTATTTCAAATCCTTCAATCAGAATCAAATCACTCCTCCGTATGGAAACATCTAACGACCTCCATTGAACATGGTCATACCATCTTAAACGACTTTCTCGTAGTTTATCATGTATCAACGCTACTCCCAAATCAGCTCTAATACAATCATTCCTTACCTTATCCTTCCTAGTTTTGCTTTTGTCACGCATCCATCTCAGCATCCTCATCTCAACTACACTAAGTTTATCTATATGATGCTTCTTAACTACCCAACATTCTGCACCATACATCATATCCAGTTGAATGATGCATGAGCCTCTATTTCTTGCAGTTGATTGATCATCAATGGGTATTGTATTGAAACTAGAATGACTTAATTTTATCTTGCTTAGAGCATGGACTAAATAAGAGGGACAATATTTTGGTGGCTGCTGTTTCTTGTGCTGTTTCTATGTCTTTGGAAGGAAGAAAATGCTCAGATATTGGATGAATCAGTGTGTAGAAGCAAAGTCAGAACCTGGCACATAACAATCTGGAGGTATAAAAGAGTCATGTATGCCTTCGAAAAATAAACACAAACCATGTTTATTCTTCTCTACTACAATACATTAACACATACATCTTGTAACAAAATAGAAAAGCAAGCTACTCGAGCTAAAACCGTGAGAGAGGGAGAGAGAGAGAGAGAGAGAGAGAGAGAGAGAGAGGACGGAGAGATTGTGTAAATAACCCCTCCTCCTACTGGCTACGGCTGTATGTATAAAATTAGAAGGGGAGTAAAAACAGGACCTAGGACTCTCCCCTAGATATAATACAACTAGGTAGAAGACATGGTCAACATGACCAATTCCTAGTCTACTTAAGATATAACCAGTAATGGGCCTTTATAATTAGGCCCACTACAAAAACATAATAAAATAAAGCCAATCGATAATGGGCCTCCTAATGAGGCCCATTACTTACATTATTTATTATAATTAAAGGGGGTATATGCCTAAGTTAAGTGGACCCATTCCCTTACAATAACAGCCCTTATATCTTCACACATCTTATATAATGCCCTCGATATAACATGATGGGGTTCACACCATTGATTACAAATTCCTCTGACTCCAAAGATCACCCTATTTTGCTAAAGGAGAGGAAGGGGGAAGAGCAAAAAGCAAAGATATTCAAAAGAAACTTTACAGTAATATACTCAACTCAATGAAGCCTTAGTTTTGAGTACAAAAATCCTGTTCTTACAAGTTACAATCACTCTAGTTTTAAGTTGTATTTCCTTTTCAGTTAAAGTCATAGTAGCTTTTTAGTCATTTACATTCTCTTCCAATTTCCAAAAAAGAAATTGTGTCTCCAAAAGCAGTGTTTTTTCTTAGCATCTTAACCTCTTCAAAATTGTTGTTAGTATCTTAGGCTCCCTTTGGTTCCATATCACACTGATTTCATGAAAACAATTTTGGTCAAGAAATTGAAGTTTTTTTGGTTGAATCAATTGAAAACAATTTCACGAATGAGATATGCCTTGGTACTCCACTTTCACAGAGATGCTATTGCACAACTCGCCTAAGACTGCAAGACCTACCTCTGATCTCCCTCAAATCCCTTCTTCAATATCCTGCAATCACCTCTCCGATCTCACTCGCTCCCCCACCCCCCGTAAAACCACCACCTCCTCCTCCTCCTTCACCTTTGACCTCTCTTTCTCTATCAAATCCCCCTATCCGACCTCCTCTGTTTAACCTCTCTTAAACCCCTCTCTGATCTCCTCTGTTCAACTTCCCTTAAACCCCTCTCCAATCGAGATTACTCCTACTATTCACAGATTGAAACCCCAAATGGATTCCTCTTCATCCTCCAAGCTCAGAAGCTCTTCTTCTTTCCCAAACATTCTGCTCTCATGCCTCAATTTCGTTCTGTTCACCCTGGCACCAGCATCTCTTGCTCCTATCATACTTCTCAATAATCCCCAACTTCACTTGGGTGGGCACTGCTGATGCTGTCTTGCTTCTCCTTCCTCTCTTCCCATGTGGGCTTCTACTCTCAGTTCATCCACATGTGCTTCATAACCCACATCTCACTAATCCTTGCATCTTCCATAGCCCAAATGCTCGGCATCTTGGACCTGTCACCTGTTTAATTGGGAAAACTCGAGCCTCCAATTGATCAAGTCAACCAGGGATCCTAAGAAGGCACAGGTCCTGATCAGGGTGGAGTGTGGGACTCTGATGGCCATGTTCATAATGCAGTTAGGGGTACTGGTGATGACTTGTGCTGTACATAGCTGTTTGGTGAAAAAGTACAAAGAGTCGGAAGCAAAAACGGAGTCAATGTCAAGGAAGAGTAGGAAGAATTCCCGAGTGCAAGAGGAGTCCATGGCAGATACAACCAATATGGCTGAGTTGAGAGCCAAGGAGTCGGATGAGAAGCTGAAGAGCAAATTTGTGAGTGAAAACTGATTTCGAAGGGGTGTGATGAAAGCCACCATATCAGAATATTAGATGATGATGCTCTTGTTATGTTCCTTATTTATTGGAGTTACTACTCACAACTAATGACAGGGTTTTAATTCCAGTATCAGAAAAAGAAGAAGAAGCAGTAGCAGAAGAAGAAGGAAAAGACAAAACCAAATATACAAATTTTTTTTTCTGCCCAGGTATCACCTAGGCCTGTCTAGGTGTCACTTAGCTTAGTGTTGACCAACTGTCCAAGCTGGCTGCCTTCTTAGTCCTTGGGATTAAGTTAAATTCTTGACTTAACCATTCTAACCTTTAATTCATTATATATAATTAGGAGACTAGTATTATTGTCTAACTACTATTTATCTAGGATTCCTTGTCATGTTGACATATAGAATTCTTACCTTTAATATAACTAGGACTCCTTATCTTGTGAAGTCCTAGATCTATCACTTTACCTCTTTTATTTTGTCTATAAATAGTGACTGCTAAGAGGAGAGGAATACATAAATCGATTCTCTCCCCCTCTTCTCCATTCTCTCCATCTTATCTTTCTTCTCTATTTTGTCACATGGTATCAGAACGGTCAATCTGATCTACCGTTTTGAGAGTCATCTAAGTTCATTGATCTGGTGTGCAGCCACCACTGCTGCTTCTGTTTCCTATTCTGTACAGTTGCTCTCTGCATATTTACTACCTCTTACTATTGCAATTACTACTTCTGCGACTGCACTTGCTGATTTTATACTATTGTTGGTGATTTCATACTGCTGCAAGTTCTTCTTCCCTGCTGCTGGTGTGCAGCAACCGTTGCTGCTTCTGTTTCCCATTCTGTACAAGTTGCTCTCTGCATATTTACTGCCTCTTACTGTTGCAATTACTACTTCTGCTACTGCTTTTGCTGATTTTATACTATCGTGGCTGATTTTATACTGCCGCAAGTTCTTCTTCCCTGCTGCTGCTCTGCCTCAATTCCCTGCCTGCTGTCAATATTGATCTGGTTTCATGATGCTTTGAACCCTCCACTAATGGCTGGTTGAATGCTATCAAATTCTGTTTTGCTGCCTTCGATACTGATCTGATCAGATCTGTCTGATCTAATCTAATCTACTGCTACTGCTGTCCTGCTACTGCTGCCTCCTCTTGAACTGCTGATCTGCAGCTTTAATCTAATCTGCCATCGATCTGATCTGCTGCAAGTACCTGATCTGACCTATTGATCTGATCTGCTGCAAGTACCTGATCTGATCTATTACCTTTCTGCTGGTCTGATCCACTGTCTATGCTACTGATCTACTACTGGTAATCTACTGCTTCGGCTACTGCAAATTTGTTGCTGAAATCTGCTTCTGTAAAGGTCTCCTGATTTGACATTACAGATCTGATTTACTGGTCTCCTATTTCTATGAAACTGCTCTACTATTGCTGATATCGATCTGATTTACTGCTCTACTGCTGCCGAAACTGATCAGATCTGATCTACTGTGCACTGCTCCTTGCATTGTTTGCAATCTGCTGATCAGATATTTATTTCTGATATGCTGATCTACCCTACTACTGCTGTATATACAAATCTGACAAGAATCCAGATCTAAGCTTATCTGATCTGATCTAATTCACTAATGTTGCTATCTTACTAATACTATCGAGCAGCTCTACTGTTCTATCCATTCCGGTGATATATTTTCTACACTGCTGCTATTGCTAATTCTTATCTACTGGTTTATGTATCTATCCCTAATCCCACCATCGGATGGTAATCAATTTTTGCTCACCTACCCTAGTTGCTGGTCGCATGGAATAAAATCTCGCCGAGATCAGATCTGAGATCTCGGTCTTTTCACTGATCTCGACACAGGCCGAGACAAGAATTAGGTCGATAACCATTCTCTGTCTCGATCTGCATGTTCT